>JAZGTI010006887.1:0-22605 GCA_036877585.1 Botia kubotai | reverse complement strand
TAAATAATGACATGTGAGAGGACAAAAAGAGGAGGCTTGTTCTGTGTATAAAATAAAAACAAAAAATTAATCCATTTACTTCTGATTGTTTACTTCTGGCTGCTCACTTTATTCAACTGTACTTTTGGCTGGCGATGGAGAAAGAAAAAAGAAACAGTTTGTGGGCCTGTGCTGTCTTCTTATTCTTCCAGCACTTTAAAAGCAGACCTAGCAAATGTTCTGGCAGCAGAGAGAATAAGCTGAGAAAGAAAGAAAAGCTAAGTAACATCTGCAGACATTTCAGACAGTCGAGATGTGAATAACTCAACTCAGTTGCCCTGACCTCTAGAGAACAAAGGGGAGATGCCTAGGCAAGAAGCAGGGAGTCCTGGGAGGCGGCTCCCGGAGAGACATCAGTGAGTGCGATTTATTGTTCCTGCTCTGGGTAAAAGCTGTGCCATCAGGGCACCTTGCGCTGCATGCCACTATGGATGTCATAGTTGCCACACAAAGATCTCATAGCAAAAGAAACAGCACAAGAACCAAACATAAATTTCACAAGCATGCCATTTACAATTAAGCTGCGAATGCAAAACAGCCTGACATGTACGTAAATGTTTTTTATAGAAATAAATACATTACATTTACGCATTTGGCATACGGTTTTATCCAAAGCAACTTACAGTTCATTTAAGTTATACATTTTGTCAGTGCATATGCTCCCTGGAAATCAAACCTACACCCTTTGCGTTGCTAGCGCAATGCTCTACCAGCTGAGCTACAGGAACACAAATACACTCAATTAAAAAAGCTAGGGTGTAAACATTTATCAATCTTTCTTTTAAGTAACAATCTTAATAGTTAATATGTATTTTTCTCCCTGAATGAAAGCATGAAAGGACAATTCTCTCAACTAGATATCAAAAGGAGACATAACAAAGCAACTGTGCACTTCAAGACTTAAAGGCTCTAATCCTTCTGCAGTCTGTATGGGACCTTTGGTCTCTATGGAAACCCTAGAGCATTCAACCAAGTGATTGCCTCCAATGAATTTCAGATAAGAAGAAATGGAAGAGAATTGATGTGAATTTAATGCAGAAGAGTGCCGCAGAGGGGAGGTCCACTTGGTTCATATTTGAATAAAGCAAACAGAGAAGACAAAAGGCTGACAGCCGTAAATGACATTGTCAGTACAAAAATTATCAGCCAGTTTACAATCTGTTTGCTCATGTAAAACAAACAGAATGTGTGTGGCATCCCCGCACTTTGTGAATGGCAGGGCTGACAGCAGCCAGTGAGAGAGAAAAGCAGATCTCTTCTCCCCCGACCAGTACTGCTACCATTAGATAGCAATTTGACAGACACATAGAAAAAAAGCAGCGATTAGGACCACAAACAAATTTCACCTTCTGGGCTTGTTTCATTTTAGGACGAAGATATTTATTTGAAACTTTCTTGAAAAAAATAAGGACATCAGGTGGCATACAGAGGGGGAAAATTACAGATCTAATGGGAGGCACATTCCAAACAACTGGCCCTCAGTTCCCTAGCAAAGGCCCACACCACAGTTCTTTTTATCTTTTTTGTCTAGACAGAGAAGGAACAGGGCGATGCTCCTTAAACCAAGACTTTGAAATCCACTTCCGTTTGTGGCATTTTGTCAGTGCTTTTGTTTTGAACTTGTTAACTTCTCGGTGTCCAGCTCACACGGACCTCATGTGGCATCAGCATTCACCTCAAAGAAATGGGTGTGCAAAAACAAGCAGTGGACACGATGGAACCGTAACAGAGATCACAGTTGGAACAGAGTTTTTAGACTGTTTTCACCATTTTTTAAAAATGTATCTTTAAAGTTTTTAAACGTTTTTCAATGCTGAATAAAATTTCTTCAAAAACCAAAGACAACACAGTTGTCATTTATTTGTCTGCTATCAGCACTATTTGTAAAATGAATTAGTATTAATAAATGTGTCATGCTTATTTACTGATGGTGCAGGTACCTTTACAAATATGCATATTCAATGTGTCAAAATGTGTAAAAGGCATTTAAAATCGATCATAGGGAGACCATAATCAACTGCAAATCAATACAACAAAACCTTTTATGATAACTGTGTGTTTGTGTGTGTGTGTGCTTGAGTCTTCATTGATATTCATCCCTGTGTTCCCAGCAAGTGAGAGTGATGAATCCCTGCACAGGCTGTGGAGCTGACGTTCCCTCTTATTAAAAAGTTGTTTGATTAGCGGGGCCCGGAATGGCACCATAGAAAGGTCTGCTAGCGGCAGATAAAAGACGAATGATAAATAGGCAGAAAGGGAGGCGATTGCCAGTCTGCCACTAGAACATCAAAACACAGCCAATTCCCTGCAAAGTTGATCCAATTATTGTCAGCTGGTAGGCGATAGCTCGGACGCTTTTCTCCATTCATTGCCATCTAAATTGCTCTTTCCCTTTTCCTGATACAGCAATCGGTCGTAAAAGAGGCGACCATCATTAAAGTTGTTTGAATTGGAGTGTTTGGTTAAGAGGGCAAATGCAAATTTGTTGAAAGAATAAGGCAAAATTTACATATCTGCCTCAGCTCACATGGGGAGGGTAAACATTCTGTTTATCTCGAGTGTTATTTTATGATTTATAGAATATAAAACTGACCTTGGCCTCCACCACAGCAAAAGACATCAGTGAAATATACTGTTGTCCAAATACAATTTGTTGAAGAGGAAATTGTCAACAAATCCTCAATAACTCAGCAAACAGGCAGATACCAATTTGTTGGTATGGAAATACACAGAAAATCCATCCAAAATGTTGTTTTTATTCATTTATTTTTTGCATTTATATAAGAAACACGAAATAATACCTATAATAATACCTAAAAATTAGATTTTTAATGCACAAAATAATTAATAGACACACTTGCATATTAGCAGGGTTAATTTTTAATGCACCCTAGTTGCAATACACAAAATATCCTTCCCAAACAATTTTTTGTGTAATGAAACAATAATATAACTTTTAAGATATATGACTTGGGCACTTGTACCGATGTTAATTGTGTTCATCCCAATTACATTGTGAATCCAGAAGGATAACAAAGAAGATATGAATATAATTAACATGCCCATAATCCTGACATTAAAGGATTATCAGTAAATCACTTTTGATTGCTGCATATGACATACTGTGTCATAGCAAGAACAAGAAATTAGAGAATCCAGCAGAGATTACAAGACATCTCTCATAGTATAATCAATTTAAAATTAGCGTAAACACATTGTATCTTTTATATTGTAAGTACAAAATGACTAGTACATTATAGGCAGGTAGAGTAGGATATGATTTTAAGAAGGCTGTTTGTTATCTGTTGATACCTTTCAGGATTTCAAAACACAAATGAGGAACGGAATTTTATCCTTCTTGTATTAATCTGCCCAAAGTTACTTTATTTCAACACATTTTACAGTCATTTGGTAGGTCAACACTTTTGTCCAAAGCAATTTACATTTTACTCAAGCTATACATTTGATCAGTAAGTGCATTATCTGGGAATCAAACCAATGATTTTGGAAAAAAAGTGAAAGCAAATCACTACTACTAAAGTATGAAACATTTTTCCCACCAGCATCTTAACTAGGCTAAAAGACATCCAAACTTCTTCACAATTAATTGCACCCGTGGCCATGATTCCAAAAATGATTCCAAATAGTGGGTTAAGTGAATGACTTTTACATGACTAAACAAGTCTTGTTTTGTTTTCACTTCATGCTCCAAAGTGAACATCAAAGTGATGTTGCTCCTGTTCTTCAACCTCAGAATAGATACAATACATGCAGGTGCAATTCCATTATGAATCATTTTCTTGCTGACAAGCCAGTATGAAGTAACAGGTAAAAGGTTCTATCACATTTACCTTCATTTGTCTGACAAAAGCAGTTTGAAATAAAGCAACAAAACACAGAAAGCTAATTATAAGCACTGCTATTGTGCAGGTTAGTAAAGATAACATGCCTACACTACAATTTCCTAAGAATGAAATAATATCAGTGTCTATATTTAAAACAACGGCTTAGTAAGCCACAAATACACTTTAATAAAATACTCAATAACGAACATCACCCAATTAATTCAATTAATTGTAATAATACTGCTCCAACCCACATACACGGTGGCACTGTTCATTGTTCATTGTTAGGCTTGTGTGATTTAAAGCCACGGACCACCCCTGGATAAGCATACGTTTACTGTTATTCACCTGTAATCAATCATGTTAGTAAAGACTTGTCATCAGTCTTGTTTCCATTTACCATGTGAGTCATCGCAGGGCATGACATTCTTTGCAGTTGCAAATGTAGCATTCTTTTTTATGTTCTTTTTTTAGTGCATTGAGGAAAATCGACCTTGAATAGCAATAAAATTTCAACGTTACCTTTCTATCTATTTTTGTAGAAATCTAATGGCAGACAGAAGGCTGTTGACTGCCCACTGCAGTTCTAGAGTCTTTGTGTTGAATAAGAATTTTCATAAGATAAGAAATTTAACTTACCTTCCAAATTACCATCTGGTCGCAATATCCTTTAAGTAACACAATTCAGCACAGAATTGGGTGAAGGGATCCTGGTGGGGCTTTCTAAGCCACCTGCTACACCCTATCACACACATCACATAATTGCACTTAATGACATCACCAAATTCTTGGTCCCAACAGCAAAGCTCTTCAAACAGTTATTTAAAACAAATAAAAACAATGCAACAAAACATTCTGGCTATGTCAACCATGAAAAATATTTATTTTCAAGATATATATATATATATACACATAATAATAATTTATATATACAAATGTCACACTGGTAAAGCCATTCGTGCACAAAGGTATGAATGTCAAAATGAGGTAAGAGTGAAGTAAATCTCAATTTAGAAAATTCACACTATTCTGAGCAATAAAATTGATTAAAGCTTGCTTATAGACTGAAGTAAGCCAAAAACCTCCATCCTAAAAACTTAGCCTATACTCTGTACAGCTGTCAAAATGCCTCCCAGGAGTCCCAAGCTTTACTTCCAATGTGTTGCATTCTGTTCCGTCTGTCACTGTGTCTGTTAGCCATAGTCACTCACAACTTTCCCTGACACACGCAGTCATAAACCCCAGCTATAAGTCTATTTCTCCAGGGTTACGCCTGGCAGCAGTCTGTTCCTGCTGCTCTCAGTTAACACAATGATTGGCACACAGATGCTGATAATAAAAAAAACAAAGCAATTCTAATATTATTTTATACCAAACATTTTGCTTTAAATTCCTTTATTCATAAATTAATTAGTTGGATTTTTATCTGCTCTGTACTTACCGTAACAGGTAATCTCTTAGAACATTTACATATTTTCCAGACCTGGTTACTTCTCAAAGTTAACATGAGCCCCATATCAAGACAGATAATAGACCACAGCTCAAGACTTTAAACTGATGTCAACATAGCCACAGGTCTTATAGCAATATATTTCAAAAGCTCTGTATGCATTGTGTACATTTTATTGTGCGTACAAATAAAATGTATAAAGAGTTTATGTATTGAATTAATTTAAACATTGCCTAAGATATAAGCAAATAGTGCGTGTTTTGGTATCCTTTACTCTGCAAAGATGTCTTTTAATAGATTAAGTCAGACAAAGTTATCAAAGCAAACGAGCTCAGTGACTGACAGGCGTGTGACGTGATTGTTTTCCCTTGCCCTGCACTTTGTGGACATAGTTCATTGTGAGTCTGTCAATGTGCTGTCAAGGTGTTGTTAGGAAGGAGCTCTATTATTTTCCTCTCTTAATAAAATACCATTTTAACCTGAGAAAGTCAACCACCCTAAGAGAGGGTCATTGCGAAAAATTCGACCCTTAGGTCAAATTCACTTAAAGACGCATTAATCAAATTTGAAGTGTGTCACAATGCATTTGAAAGTAGTCAGGCAGAGAGGGACATACTTTATTTAGATAAACTGATCAAAATATAACAAAAAAAGTTGTGTTTACAATTACACATCCTTGTAGTATAATTATACATTTAAGTACTGAATGATGTTTAGTTACACGTAATTATGCATAATTTATTGCTATTAATATACTAAGTACATCTAGCGTGTAACAAAACCGCTGTAAAATAAAATAAATAAATATAAAATAAATAAAATAAAATGTATTAATAACTACTAATTACAATAGGGATAATATTTATGTGATTAATATTTTGACAGTGCCATAGTGTGCCACGTCATCTTATTCTTGTGACAACATTTTCAGGTTCACATCAAAATTTAGATTCCTTTGTTCTTTAATAGCAAATAACAACTGCTGTCTTGATTCCATTTTTCCCTATATGAAGACTAGCACTCTTAAACATAAAGCAGTACTCTGTCCTCCATATGTGACTCTGTCCTCCATATGTGAAAATGGAGATTTACTGAGGGGACCCTAGTTTTTGTTATATTTTTTTATATGTTATATTATTAAACCATAGATGCATAAAATTCTACTATATTTATGTTTGAAAGTTGCATAAAGTTTAAAGGCGATTACATAGATAATAAATGAAAATAAACTGGATCTCGGTCCCCCATTGAAGTTTACTCCATGGTCTCAGTTCCCCCGAGTGGATGTCTAGCCCTGTATATGTCATTGTGCTGTATATTTTTAATTCACTACTGTATTATGGGTCAGACTGAGCTCTTTGACTTGCCCGGAGTTAAAATCCTGAGGAAAAGTTATAGACACTAAATGCGTTCCACTTATTCAGGTGTTGCACAATAAATGTGTGAGGTTTTATTATGATCACAGCTAGTTACAGTAAAGCGTTTGTCAGGATTTGGATTTTAACAGATGTTGCAGCTGAACTTTCCTCAAGGGTCAGTAGTTATATGTACTTCAATAAACTGACTACCAATCTGGTTCCAAACCTTGAAGATGGTAAGTGAAGCTTGAAAGATCACACAATTGAAAGTTGAAAGAAGCTGAAAAACGCCACACATCTATACAGGTGTGTTAATGACTAATTAATCCAACTGTAAATCCCCGATATTGGAGGGTTGCAGGTGTTTGGCATAACTTGTTGATTCACGGAAGTCTAAATGGTGTCCTGGAAACCTGCCATTTGTGTCAAACAAAAGCAACATCCTTCAAAAGTCCCGAACATCTGTCAGGTGTAGGCACATGCATCTCTTGTATTGCAGCAACATTAGAAGGCTGAACACTGGCCATTACTAGAGATATTCCCGTTAGCAATTGCTCACTTCCAAGGTGATGTAACAATAGTGTGATTAAAGTATATTAAAGAAACCACATCTAAACTGTGCCATGGAAAGGCACCTGGCAGACCACATTCTCATAAATCTCACAATGCAATTCAGTGACTAGATGAAATTTCACTGGTCACTTAAGATGGGCTTAGACTTAAGATGGGCTTTTTCATGATCTCACGTGGAAGCGGATGAAAACAATATATAGATTGTAACACATTATTATCATTATTATTAATATTTACATTTGCTGGCTAGTGCAATAGCATCTTTTTACACTCACCCGGTATACTTTAAAACTGAGGTGATTTCTCCTCAACCCGTCTTTGATGGAACAGTTATGATGTTTTCACGTAGAGGTAAAACAGGCAGTCGTGTTCTTGCCTCAATAAACTGTTAAACCATCTCTGATGATCATAAATCAGCTTCAGTTTCACGATCACAATTTCATGAGGTCTGTCATTCATCTATGTCTGTCAATAACTAAACTTAACTGGAAGTAATGACGCAATCATCCCAGTTTAAACTCCTAAATATCAAACATGTTTGATATGAATAGAGCAGCCCCAATGTTTCTTACAGCAGACGGGGAGGTGGAAGATTTGAACTGTAACACCTGAACTGAACGCCTCATTATGAGATAATCTGGATGGAACATCAGATCCGATCAAGATCCTAGACCCGATTTATTCTAAGATTCTTGGGAGGGGAAAATCGGGGTAAAATCAGTCTGAGAATCTTGTAGTTGGAGACCGGCTTTAGCCCCCAAGATCTAGGAAATGCTCTCAAAATATAGTGCAGTGGAGAAATGGGTGAACCATTATGGATGCTCAACACCTCCAACCATAAATAATGTTTCAGGTATCTTTATAACCAGCAAGAGAGCAAAAACTGATAACTTTGTTTTTGATTGTTGCTTGTCTGCAATTAGACTCACTCTTCACTTACCACTTATTCTGTAGTCTAGCTCAGTTTGAGCCATTTGCGCTATTGGCTGGTGACCAATCAAACTACAAGGCTAGTGTATTGAAATTTTTCACTTCTCATTTTAATTAATTTATTTTCCAACAAGCAATATGCAGATTTTATATTGTAATGTGATATTGACTCTGGCTTTTTTTTGATAAATCCTTATAAGAGAAACACTACCAACGGCCTCTTCCTGAAGCACCATCTGCAAAGGCTTAAACATGTATTATCAGAGGCACGCAATATGGAAATAGATATTGATTTCATGAATACTATTTCTCACTGGTTACAATGGTTACAATTATGACAGATCCTTTTAAAAAGAAAATGTGAATGGAATAAATTTACATCTCAGCACAAGTCTTCACTTAATGGTTTTTCAAAATGTTTTACGTTAACGTATTATACAGACGTTACAGCTTATTTGACTGCTAATTTGTTTGTCCGATAGTTAAGAGATGTATGTAAACGACCGTTTATGTTCATTTATTAGCAACCTTGCGAGGCTCATCTGAGGATAGTTTCCTCAATCTGATTGGCTGAACAGATACCTCAACGACAACGCAAATAACAGGTAAAAACCAAGAACAGACCACACACAGTGGAATCATTGGAACCAGGGTTACTTAGTTCCTGTGTTGGCAAGTTTCTAGACAACAGTGTTCCTGATTTTTAAGTCCCCTGCATCCATTTATTCAAATTTCATTGGTTAAGTATGTTCTGCATTTTTCATCAACTTTGTCAACGTTGTCAATCAGATGTATCTATATCTTTATGTGTAGTCTGTAAATATTTAATTTCATTTTCATATACCTTAAAATGTTGATTATCCAGAAAAAAATGACATGTTAAAAATGACATTGGTCCCAGACAACATGAGACATGTTTTAATAGTTATTGTTATAGTTAACAGAATAGTTATCAGAGGACTTTTGGCAAATTTGTCAGTACTGTGCTGTGTAAATGCCTTATATATGTATTTCATTAGACTCTTTAATGAGGGATGCAGTGTAATGACACCATTTTTGTATATGTTTTATAATGTGTTTCTGCATTACAGCCGAAACTAAAAAGTAAAATGACCTAACCCACTAAGCAAGATGTCTGAATAAAAGTTAATGCATATCAAGTATTCACTGACATAATCCACCAACTGGTTTTATTGTGTTATTAACCATTAAACTGCACAGCTACTTACAACTAAACAACAGACCAGACACCTTTGGGAAAAAATCCCCCAAATCCTTGTCAAAGAACCTGTGAGCCAGCCTGCCCTGAAGAACATTTATAACTTATATGAGCTAAACAGTCAAGATAAACATTTACATACATGTTAGAATAAGTACCTGACATGCTTTCATTGCAGCAATCAAATCATTGAATTTATTGGCCAATCACAAATTTAAAGAATATAAATGTGCTGCTGTCATTATGAATGCAGAACTTTCCTTTGAACCTGGCAGGTGGGACCAGCACTTTCAGTTCACTGAGAGCAGAAGCAGAAGAGCTTGTGCAAAAGGTGTTGAAAAGCACAAGAGCTTGGGTGTAAATCCTGATACCTCCCTCTCTGTAAACACAAAACCATTGCTCAATGCTCAGAGTGTCATGAAGTGAAAATGGCGCGATCATTGATTAATGAGCTCATTCTGGGAACATGCAGAAAAAAAGCTTTACCAAAGTTTATTCAACCCAAAGCTCTTTGGTGTTCTTTGCCTGAACTGCGTGCACTGAACACATCGACCTAAAGTGATTTGGAAAACCGTTGATTCTATATTTAGCACCATTTTGCCACCACTTCATCAAATGCTATTACAGTGTAGTGTAGTAGTACAGTGTAGTACAGTGTCGATCGCCTCATATTTCTAAACCTATTATGTTGGATAGCCCAGCTCTTATATCTCTATAATCTCATGATTATAGAATGTAAAAGCACAACAGAATCTCCATATTTAGCTGTTTCTATGAAAGAATGTCATGCAAACTTACATCACAGTACAGATTATCACTAAATCTGCTGCTAAAATTGAATGAAAATGCATACAAAATGAAAATGTACATCTGATCACTATGCCAGTAAAAACTTTACTAACTGCTTACTTACAAATTTTTAAATAAAATTGTAACTTGTAACATATAATCAATTGTAACATAATTAATTAATTAATATGTTGGAATTAATATGTTGGCACAATTATATTTTTGTATACAAAAATAATTGTAATCATTTAAGCAAACAGCTTTAGCTGAAAAGATTTTTAAGACGCTCAAAAATATTTCAGTCAAGCATTTCCAAACTTTTGACTGGTAGTGTATGTAACTCATGATAATATGAAACTAGTTTACATTTTAGGTGGATTCACCACGCTGGGTTATCGAAACACCTTCTACACCCCAAGCACCTGTTTCACCTCCTTCTACCTCTACTTCTTTTCCAATCTACACGGCCAGTCCCATGGTGAATCCGGTGCCCTGTTCTGGTCTGGCAAACGAATGCAATGGTTTCCTCCTCCAATGCTCTCTCTGTCTTGAGATGCAACCCCAACGTTTTCCTACTGAACGAGCTAAAATATGTTTCATTATTTCTTTTTTCAAGGGATGAGCGTTACAATGGGCAGAACCCTTATGGCAGCAGAATGGACCTGCAACTCAATCTTTAGAAACGTTCACATCTCATTTCTGGGAAGTATTTGGAATACCTACGAGTGATTCATCTGTTGGTGAGAGACTATATCGACTCAGTCAAGGTAAATCCTTTGTACAAGAATACGCATTAACCTTCAGAACGCTTGCTGCTTCTAGCAGATGAAATGAACACTGTTAACTCTGTTAACAACTTACCATCAAGGTTTAAATCCATCCATTCGATTGCATCTCTCTTCATACGACGATCGGTTTAAAACGTTTTATTTAACTGTCAATAGGAGTTGCCAACAGGATTCACAAGTGTATGGAGAAGGAACAGTATCAACATCCGCCATTTTGTTACCGCCAGCCAGAAAACTCCAGCCCTCCAAAACCACCAACTGAACCCATGCAACTGGACCATACTCGTCTTACTCGTCTATCTTCAGCTGAACGCCAACGTCGGCTGACCCAGGATCTGTGCATCTATTGTGGAAAAACAGGACATGTAATCCAAACATGTCCCATTCATCCTCCTAGACCTCAGGTGAGTGTTGTTTCCTCATCACCTATAAAAATTTCACCACTTACTACCATTGTACAACTCACTATGGATTGTCATTGTGTTTCAGTTAATGCACTCATCGACTCTGGGTCAGCCGGCAACTTAATCTCAGATGACCACCGCACAGACCATAGGACTGTGCCTTCGACCTCATTCCTGATACTCCAGTACCCAGAGGTAAAATCTATTTATTATCTATTCCAGAACAGAAGGCCATGGAAGAGTACATCACTGAGACCCTAGACCAAGGTTATATCCGACCATCTACCTCCCCTGCAAAATTACTATTCCTTTCAGATATCCCTTTCCTCTTGTCCCTACAGCATTGGAGCAGCTTCGCAGAGCCAAGATCTTAACAAAACTGGACCTTAGAAGCGCCTATAACCTCATTTGAATACGTGAAGGGGACGAGTACAATACGGCTTTCATCACTCCTACAGGGCATTACGAGTATCTCGTGATGCTCTTTGGTCTCGTTAATGACCCCTCTGTATTCCAGGGGTATATGAATGAGGTGTTCCGGAAGTACCTAAATTGTTTTTTGATCATTTATATAGATGACATTTTGGTGTACTCCAGGAAGGAAACTGAACATCAACAACACGCCTCTGAGGTCTTCAAACGGCTCTGTGAACATCATTTATTTTTTAAGGCTGAAAAAATGTACTTTCCATCAAACTTCGTTCAATTTCTGGGTTACAATATAAGTTCTAAAGGCATCAAAATGGACGAAGGGGAAGGTGAAAGCAATCAGATCATGGCCAATTCCTACAAATGTTAAAGAACTCCAAGGATTCCTAGGTTTTTCCAATTTCTATCGTCGTTTCATTGCAAATTATAGCTCCATCACCTCTCTGTTAACTAATTTGTTAAAGGGCAAGCCCAAGTCTCTGTCCTGGGATGCCAACGCCACCAAAGCCATGAAGAAACTACAGGAAGCTTTCACATCAGCTCCACTCCTGATTCACCCCGATCCACTTAAGCATTCATAGTGGAGGTCGACGCATCATCATCAGGAGTAGGAGCTTTACTGTCACAGCAGCAGGGGGAACCTCCACGATTCCATCCATGTGCCTTCTTCTCAAAGAAACTCTCCCCAGCGAAGCAAAACTACAATATTGGAAACAGAGAACTCCTAGCCATGAAGTTAGCATTGGAGGAGTTGAGACACTGGTTGGAGGGAGCCCATCATACTTTCATTGTCTATACTGATAGAAATTTGGAATATCTAGGAGAGGCAAAATGACTCAACCCCAGACAAGCCAGGTGGGCCCTTTTCTTTACACAATTTAATTTCACTATTTCCTATCGACCTGGGAGTAAGAATACAAAGGCTGATGCATTATCTAGACTATTCTCTCCAGATGATCAAGCCAGATAACATTATTCCTACCAGTATGATTGTCAATCCCATACAGTGGTCCCTGGACGAGGAAATTGATAACGCCAGTGTCTCTCATCCAGCTCTGCCGGGGTGTCCACCCAATCAAAGATACGTTCCATTAAACCAAAGAATACGTTAAATCCACATGGCACACACCTCTCTGGGTACTGGTCATCCGGGGGCCAATAGAACCCTCTCACTGTTGCAAGATCGCTTCTGGTGGCCCAACATGGCAAATGACATCAGAAGGTATGTGAGGGAATTACAGGAGTGTGCCATATCAAGAACTCCTTGCCATCTGCCAACAGGTAAACTGTTACCTCTACCCACTCCTCGGCGTCCCTGGTCACACCCGGGAGTAGATTTTATTACAGATTTACCTGCCTCAGATGGAAATACGTGCATTCTGGTAGCAGTAGACCGATTTTCCAAATCATGTCGGTTGATTCCCATGAAAGCACTCCCAACAGCCATGGAAACTGCAGAAGCATTGTTTAATCAGGTATTCAGAAATTTCTGTATTCCAGAAGACATTGTTTCTGATCGAGGACCACAAGTCATCTTAAGGGTGTGGAGATCCTTCTCTCTCCTAGGTGTGACCGTCAGCCTATCTTCTGGATACCATCCCCAAAGCAATGGCCAAACCGAAAGAAAGATCCAAGAGATAGGCTGATACTTACGTACCTTATGCCATGGTCACCAGAACTCCTGGAACCGATCCCTCGCCTGGGCCGAGTACGCACAAAATTCTCTCAGACAACCCACCACAAATCTTACTCCATTCCAGTGCGTACTCTGCTATCAACCTCCATTGTTCCCCTGGACTGGGGAACCATCTGAAGTGCCATCCATCAATCATTGGTTCCAGGAGAGTGAGAGAGTGTGGGACTCAGCTCATCAACATCTTCAAAGAGCGGTAAGACAGCACCAACTCTGAGCAGACATACAAAGAGCACCAACACCCAGTTTCAGACCCGGACGAAGGTATGGCTATTCACTAAAGACATAAGGCTAAGAACACCCTGTAAAAAACCCAGGTCCATTGGTCCCTTTCCCATCATTAAAAAAAATCAACCTGATTACATATAAACTAAAACTACCACCACAATATTGAATACACCCAACATTCCAGGTATCTCTGCTAAAGCAATATCATTCATCACTGTCTACTGTTCCCACAGAGCCTGGTCCAAGAGAGGAGCCTCCCCTCCATTGGTAATAGGGGATGGAACTGTCTATTCAGTTAAGGAGATCATGAGATCCCAGCGTTGTGGTGGTAGACTGGAATATCTTGTTGATTGGGAAGGATACGGACCTGAGGAGAGACCTTGGGTACCCAGGAGTGACATCCTAGACCACAATCTACTGACAGAATTCCACACTGCACATCTAGAGGTTCCAGCTCCCAGAGGTTGACGACGTTCACCACGGCGTCGAGGTATTCGGCCCTCAGGAGCGGTCCGTGGAGGGGGGGTTCTGTCATGGAAGCACCAGGCTCCACCCACATTTAACGTTCACTATCACCTGAGTACTAATCACCTGCACCTGTGTCCAATCCATGGCTCTTGCACACTCACTCCACACACTCACCATCTGATCTCAGCTACGGAAACAGACTCTACTCCATGCTATAAGTAATAATAATTTATTATTTAATTTTATAATTTTAATTTATTATGTAATATTATAATTTATTATTAAATAATAATTTAATAATTTTTTTTTTGCTATAAATTTATTGTCTTTCCATGGCAGCACCGTTTGAGATATCAAAAACCCATTTGAGAATTTAGCATCTTCAATATCTTGGCATAAAATTTTCCAAGTTTGATGACAATCCAATAAATCCCCTAGAAGGGCTATTTAAAAATTCTGAATCTGGAATTGTCAGAAATCCACATTCTAATGAATGTAATTTTGAAACTTATCTGGCTTGACAAGAACCATGCATGTACCAAATTTGGTAACTAGAGGTAAAACTAATCCTATAATTTTAGTCAAAAGGGGAGTCTCCACCATGCCCATGTCTAAGCTATGACCCAACAGCTGACTACTACATTTACATTTATGCAGTAGGCAGACGCTTTTATCCAAAGCGACTTACATTGCATTATACTATACATTGTTTTTTGAATATGTGCAATTCCTGGGATCAAACCCATGATCTTGGCGTTGTTAACACCATGCTCTAACCACTGAGCCACAGGAAAGCTATACTATGAGGTGTGTGCAATAGGTTCAGGCTATTTTAAGCATGTTAAGTGCCTCAATACACCTGAACATAGTTTTAGTTTGACGCATTACCATGGAAATAATATTTAGGCAAAAATCAAAAGAATCAAAAATCCTTTCAGCACTTCACATCAGCCATGTCTTTACATTTTTCTGACCGAGTGATGTAAGTGAACTGATTTAAAGTTTGTTTTAAGTGACACCTCTTCTGTTCCCAGGTGGTGGTGCTACGACCACAACTCACAATAGTCATATCAATGTCATCAGCCCAACACACCAAATGTATTTCCCAAGTTTGATGTAAATTGCACAATGCATGTCGTAGATACAGATGGGAAAAAATTATTTGATCCCTGCTGATTATGTATGTTTGCCCACTGACAAATATATAATCAGTCTATAATTTTAATGGTAGGTTTTTTTAACAGTAAGAGACAGAATAACAACAGAAAAATCCAGAAAAAAACTTTTTACAATGTTGACATGACTTAAGTAACATGACTTAGTACTTGGTGGCAAAACTCTTGTTGGCAATCACAGAGGTCAGACATTTCTTGTAGTTGGCCACCAGGTTTCACACATCTCAGGAGGGATTTTGTCCCACTCCTCTTTGCAGATCCTCTCCAAGTCATTCAAGGCTGACGTTTGGCAACTCGAACCTTCAGCTCTCTCAACAGATTTTCTATGGGATTAAGGTCTGGAGACTGGCTGGGCCACTCCAGGACCTTAATGTGCTTCTTGTTGAGCCAATCCTTTGTTGCCTTGGCCGTGTGTTTTGGGTCATTGTCATGCTGCAATACCCATCCACGACCCATTTTCAATGCCCTGGCATAGGAAAGGAGGTTCTTACCCAAGATTTGATGGTGCATGGCCCCATCCATCGTCCCATTAATGCAGTGCAGTTGTCCTGTCCCCTTAGCGGAAAAACACCCCCAAAGCATAATGTTTCCACCTCCATGTTTGAAAGTGGGGATGGTGTTTTTGGGGTCATAGGCCCCAAAACCTGCAAAGCACCCGCAAAGTCCCCCTGCTCAAGAAAGCACATGTACAGGCCGTCTGAAGTTTGCCAATAAACATCTAAATGATTCAGAGGAGAACTGGGTAAAAGTGTTGTGGTCAGATGAGACCAAAATCGAACTCTTTGGCATCAACTCAACTCACTGTGTTTGGAGGAGGAGGAATGCTTCCTCTGAATCATTTAGATGTTCATTGGCAAACTTCAGACGGGCCTGTACATGTGCTTTTTTGAGCTGGGGGACTTTGCAGGTGCTGCAGGATTTCAGTACTTCAAACATACAAAATCAGCAGGGGATCAAGTCATTTTTTTCCCTCACTGTATTAGAGACCTCCTGTTATTCATTTTTCACTGTTAATTTATCGTCTCACCATGGCAACACTATTCAATATATCAAAAATCCCTCCGCAATTTTTCATCCTCAATGTACTGGGCATGATGCTCACCAAGTTTGGTGACAATCACATTAATTTTAAAAGTTCACAGCAGATGAAGAGGGAGCACCAGAATGGCCAGAAGTCATTGCTTAGTTGGGTGTGAAAACTATTTGCAGTAGGATCTTCTTAATTAACGCATATTGCATTTGAAGACAACTGCACTTGTTGTTGATGTCTGTGGATCTAACAGCATGCTTGCTGAATCAATGCAGTATAATCAACCATCTTTCTGCCAATATAAATACCACTCCACAGAGAAGAGTCATGTCTGAGATTACTCTTTCTTTTCATTACTATTACTATAAAACTGAAGCATTTAAAGAGAGAAATCCATGTAGAACTTGCTAAACCAGTATCATTAAGACACAACCTAATGTTCAGTAATTATATAATCGGGCAAGTTAGCTTTTACTTTTAATGGCACATATAACCAGGCCCACATGGAATCAGATTTGCGCCGAAAACTCCGCGGATTTACAGTACACACACCCCAGGCGTCTGTGAGGAGTAGGTTGTGCTGTTTGCTGGGACAACATTTTAACGAAACCGAGCACTAACAATTCATAGCTTATCGGATTTTTGAAATGTCTAAAATTACGCGGATGAGTTAAGGAAACGTCTCTGTCGTTTCTAAATTTATATACAAAATATAATTATATCGTCATAATGTGGTTAAATTTAACTTAGTACTAATTTGGTGTATTCAGACGTCTAATAACAGTCTTTCTTTAAAAAAAAATTCTTTAAATTTGTTTTCAATGCGTTTACTAAACAAATTAAAACAATTTCAATTTAATGCTAATTAAATAGAATACTTTCGGCTCTTTTAACACATTTAAAACTGTTCCACAGAATTACGCAGATTTGTTCAAATCTTAAGTGTAGAAATAGCAAACAAAGTTAGCAGATACTGTCTGGCCTTGCATGTAACCAATATTGTACACTATATTTTCCGGAGTGTTCGATTGTATATCCATATTGTTTTATATGACAACTGATAAGGCAGGTGACTTGGCTTGTGTTGTGATGGGGATATAGCAAAATAACAGCTATAATAAAGCCAAAACTCAGCAGAGCCATTCTGGTCACACCTGCTGGTTTCCTCCCGTCTTACATCAGCTACAGGCTGCACTTTATGGCCTAGTCTCTCACTTCAGACCAGAAAGAACTGAGGGGGTTAACACTTTAAAACGTTACACGCCGCAGGCTGCTGTTGATCACTGCGATATAGCAATTACCTATGTTAGCGAGTCTATGTATTTTTCTGTAAATTCGATATTTAAATAATTATAACATTTAATGACTGCATAAATGGTTACGGTTAGAGCAGTTGCATGTGATTAACAGTGATTTTAAACCTTATTTAATGTATTATTATTAACATTTATTATTATTTTAATGAAAATAACGTTAACTAAAAATAACCTTATTTCCAAAAAAGTCAAAGCTTGAGGAATCTACTTCTGTGGCATTGTTCTGCCCTCTTGTGGTAAGAGTTTCCAACTTATACGTCAAGCGTTCTTGATTTTTAGAGTTGTGAAACTCCCCATTCTTAGACGATTCAGGCGGAATTGAAAGAAACAAAAAGTGCAACTCTTTAATGTATATTTCAACCTAATACAAACCTAAAACAACGCAAAAAATTGCCATTTAAACAGATAACGAGGTGGAGTTTAACCTTTTAACAAACCTATTCATCCATTCACTCGCCGCAAGATCATGGGCAGAAAATGACAGAAATATGTTTTGTTTTTCTTTCACATACGGACATGTTGGACATGTTTAATAAAACAGCGCGACAAGAGGGAAAATGTTCAAGAACACTTACTGTTAACAAAGTAAAACTGAGATCAATTTGACGGGGGGTCGTACGTTATCTCTTGCTATAGAAAATGTGACACTGATGTCACTCGATCCGTACATGGCCGTACCCACCATTGATGTCCCCGGCATTGGGGTGGAGGTGTATATAATAAAAGTTGTAAAAAGTGGCTAATATTAATTCTACTTTGGTGCTGCAAGGATATTGCAAACGCCAAGATAACCGATGTTCTCATCTTAGCTGCCTCAGAGGCGTATAACAGCCCTCAATGTCAAAGAGTTGGAGACAGATGTTTGACGATAATGTTAAACGACTGGCAAAAATAAACACGGAGGCAAACTATTTCGCAATTTAGAATGATAATTTACGTGATTAATGTAGCCTTATGTAATTTATAACTGTCAAAAAGGCAAGACATTACTGAGTGCGTTTTCATCATATTAGACATACCGATAATAATAAATGTGCACATATTGTCAATGAATTTAATAAACCTTTTTAGAGTTCCATTTCTGTCACTAACTTAACATTGTGTCGATAAAGTGATCGGGGTCTGTCCTTGGAAGCCTATCATCTCTGACTTGAATACAGGTCACGATCACGCCGAAGTAGCATTCGTTGACGGAACCTGTTCTCATTGGCTGCGTTTACACTGGCACAAAAAATCACATTTTTTTACTCTTATCTTACACAGATCGGAATTTGTTGCGCATGTGTAAACACACGAGATTAGATTTTTTCGTATCTGATCTGGGGAACTTTCAAATTTGGATTTAAATCGGATACATATCCGATATGCAGATATCCAACCTACGTCTAAACACACATATCCGATTCACCTTGGCTATAACGTCACAGTTCCACGATGGATTGCATTGAAAGTCATCATTTCGCAAATGTACTGTACCTGGCTGCAATGCCAGCGCAAAATAAAGAGCATTAAAGCCAAATATAAGGAGGCTATAAGGATATATGTAGTTGTTGTGTCACCTTGTTACAATGTGAAAAACATTAAAGCTGTCTTCATGATGGCAGCATTTAAAAAAACGCTTTTGCTTTAATTAATTGCTGTTGGGTGTAATTTGAACAAATAAATTAACGAAAGTCCATCCACAATTCGAGGGACAAACATGGCGCACATATTAGTGAATGACTGGAATCTATTTGGCAAGGAGATTCATGTAAACACGCAAATTGGATACGAGGTGTATGTGTTAACATTTGGGCCAAAAAAATCAGATATGGATCGGATATGGATCTGAGCATTAAGATTTGCAGTGTAAACACAGCCATCTTTTCTTTCCATGATGTCTGCCAGCACAATTGCTTCCCAGCCTGGTCCATCACGCTTTAGTCCGCTGTCAGTCAGTGCGCAAGCATCATGTGCGATCTTGGGGCTTCCATGAGAGTGTGCCACCAGCTTAGTTACTGCAGCCTTTCATTCCCCGGCATGCTCAATCTCACAGTCAGAACTGACGAATGAGCTGTCAGACTCATGGTTACATTCGTGGCCCAGGATTAGGATGAGCTTTTTGTCACACCATCAGAGGGTGGCCTCTTTCTCTCCGACACAGAAGACTTCAACTCCCTGCCCGTTAGGGTGATGCAAAGTTGGCGTCCATGTTTTTTTGAGCATTGGGATGGAATGGAACCATAAAACCCTCTTCCAAACACTTGTGGCATGATGATTGGTACCTGGGGTCCAGAGGTTTATGAGGAGCTCACCAAATCGTGGAAGAGGCCAAATTCTCTCAGGATCTGCCATTCTTTTGACGGTGGAATGACCAAGAGATATGTCTAAGTCCCCCAGGTTGAGAATGCTGTTGCAATGCATCTCTGGCCTGTTCAGGGACACGGTCGAGGACTTCGCTCAGCAGTTTTTGATGGTAAAGAAGCTGACAATCAAGCAATCCTGCCCCAATGTGACCTGACTGTCTACAGACCACCGCATTCTGCCTCCCTCTGCACACTGACAGGCCACGTTCACTGACCCCAGCTCCCACACTTCTCATCAGTTCCAAAGGAGATCATCTCACAGGTGGATGCCTGCACATCAGAAGCCTGCTAGGACCACCCAGCAGGTTCATAAGCAGCCCGGAGGAGACAGTGCGTAAGGATTCTCCATCCAGCTTTTTTTTTTTCACCTCGTGCCACTCTTACCTATTCCTCAAGACAGACGCATGTCCTTCCTGGCCGCCAAGCATGTAATTCTCGGCTGCTTCTTGGGTACTTATAGTACCACAGTGGCTAGTCAGGACTATCCATCTTGGCTACCCAATTCAGTTTATCAGACACCTGCCCATGTTCCAGGGCATTCTCTTCACCTCAGCGTGAGTCAATGCCACCATTCTTCGGGCAGAGGTTGCCAAAGAGGATGCAACAGAGCCTGTCCTTCTGGCCAAGATGTGAAAAGGCTTCTACAGTTCTTATTTCATCATATCAAAAAAGGGGGGTTTGCACCATGTTTTGGATCTGCGCTTCTTGAACAAGGCACTCCACAGAATGGCATTCAAGATGCCACATCAGGCATCAGGCCTAGTTCGCGGCCATCAACCTGAAGGACTTCCTTGAATCGATCCTCCCTCAGCACAGAATGTTTTTTAAGTTTGCTTTTGACAGGAGGGCATACCAGTACAGGTTTCTTCCCTTTGGTCTGTCAATGTCTCCATGCACAATTCCCAAAGTTGCCCAATATTCATAACAGCACATTTAACCAACAATTGCGCCCAGTCAGTGCTGGTCTGCCTGAGTTTTCTCAACAGAGAAAAGTGGTTTCTCTCAAAATGTTACAGAGGCTCCTGTACATGGCATCCTTAGCAGTGGCCATGCCTCTTTGGTTGATACACGTATGACCACTTCAGCACTGGCTGCGCAATCGAATTGGCACATCAATTGCCTGCAGTTGCTGGCAGTTCTGCTTGTTCTTGCATGTGCTGGTCCGTTTGGCTTGTCTAAATCTTTGCACGAGAAGGACCTAATGCAGTTGACTAAATTGTTAGTCAAAGAGAAAAGGTCCATTTTAATTAGTCTATTAGTCACAAAATAAAAATGAAAGACTGGAGAAGTCACGCAGTCTGTAATAAACAGATATGTGATAATTATGAAATCAAAGGACATCAAAAGTGATTATTTCAAGAAGGTAATAGATGACCCATAAAGGTGACATGCAAATTCTGCAGGCAAATATTCCCTTAAAATTCATCAACCTCAAACATTACTTATTATCTGAAACATGAGTAGTAGCTTAACGTTAGCTGCTACTAACGTTACGCTAAAAGGGGCAATTCTAGGCTTGCTAGATATGCTAAGTACCTGCACTGCATCTCTTCCACATCCACAGCATTTGCGCTCATCTCAAAGGCCGGTGTACCCGGTGTACAGCCTTTAATCATTTGTGGTGGGACACGAAGCACAAATATATGCTCTTTCCTGGAAAGATCTATGAGAATTTCCAGTCAGGATTCAGGCCATATCACAGTACAGAGACTGCTCTCATTAGAGTTACTAATGACCTGCTTTTGTTATCTGATCGTTGCTGCATCTCTATTCTAGTATTACTTGACCTTAGTGCAGCTTTTGACACTATTGACCACAGCATTCTACTAAATAGGCTTGAAAACTACTTTGGCATAAATTAAACTGCACTGGCATGGTTTAAATAATATTTATCTGACCGATTCCAGTTTGTTGCTATGAGTGAAAAAGTCTCATACTGATCACAAGTCTCTTCTTGGCCCCTACTTTTCACCTCATACATGCTCTGGGAGCAATTATTAAGAGACATGGAGTTAGTTTCCATTGTTATGTTGATGATACTCAGCTATGCATTTCTTCTAGGCCCAAAGAGACTCATAAATTCACTAAGGTAACAGAATGCATAGTCGATATCAAAACTTGGATGACTAGCAACTTTCTACTATTAAATTCAGATAAAACAGAAGTTTTACTTGTTGGGCAAAAACCCTCCACACGGAGCAACATAGAACACTGCCTTATTCTGGATGGATGCTCTATAATGCCTGCTTCATTAGCCAAGAATTTGGATGTCATTTTTGATAACAATTTGTCCTTTGAAAGCCACATTTTCAATATTTGTAAAACTGTGTTTTTTTCAGCTTAAAAATATATATATTAAAACTACGACACAGGCTCCCAAAGTCAGACACTTAATTGGTGCTTAAACAGTAGAGAAAGCCTTAAAAAATTCAATAGTAAAGCCATCAGGACCAGGAGATTTACCATTTTGAAGCAATTGAATTGCTTCTTGTACTTCCGTAGTAGACACAGGCCTGCCCAAATCAT
>JAZGTI010006886.1:0-22605 GCA_036877585.1 Botia kubotai | reverse complement strand
TTTCAGCTTTACATTTTCATGTTACACCCACATGTAAGCTTAAGTTCGGCACCTCCAAGGTGAGCCATTGTGAAGTGTAGATGTGACACTATCTAAAGAGACATATTCCGTTTCAAACAAGACAGCAGCCAAAGGGAAAAACCTAAAGCCTCTAAAAGACTTGAAAACAAGTCTTTGGATGTTTTATTTACAAGCAGATGTATAGACGCACGGAAACTGTCATTCCCATGGAAGAGATATATCACATGCTACTTTTTCAGTGTTGTTTCCATGGCCTAGTGCTCACCAAAAAGCACAGAGCAAAAACTTTTTCTAGAAATTCAATGATGAAACTTGACTATTCTCTTCATAGTTTCATTCACTCTAAGAATATTAAATATGTAGAAATGTCTGGGAATGTTTAACTAATTACAGATACACAAGCTGTATCGATGTTCTTGTCTGCTGACTAAATGCTCTAATAATTATGACAAGTCACATGACCAGATGGTTGGCAGATATTAAGCAAATTTCTGATATGGAGAGAATTAATTAGAACAGACTGAGTCTGATGACTACAGCTCAGGAAACAGCTGTCTTGACTAAGGGGAATTCAATAAATGACAAAATTAAACTTCATACTAATTAATTCTGCTACTACATGTAAATGGAAAAAAACTGCACCATTGTTTCATTATTAGAGTCATTAGACAGAACCGCATAATATTGTTTATGTTGATATTGTAGGCGTTTAATGTTTGCATAATAACAAAATAATTGTCCAAAACTGTAATTAGTTAGCAAATTAGTGCTTCAGATTTTGTAGAATTAATCATTTTTGCTTAATATTTATGCTTTCAGCTTAAAGTGTCTAGTAGTCATATTACTATGGTATAAATGGAATTCTGCTGATTTTCCCAAAGAAATCAGTGCAGAAAATCAGGAAAACATCTGGAGATTTCATTTGGGCCTTTCCCTCAAGACTGTTGGACTACAGTCCCCACAAGCTCTTGGGGACTGTAGATAGCATGTGACCTCACACACTTCACTTGTCTTTGCTGATGCCTTGAGGCTGGATGAAGAAAAACAAAGCCAGTCCTTAAGTTCTGGAATATAAAGCAATTCATTCGATTCCCTCCAGTGTGCATGCTAAAGGACTACTCAAAGCTACTCAGAATTGGTCAATGAATTCAATGAAATCATACATTGAATACTTTATTACAAGTTTTACTCAGAGCAAGAATTCAATAGCACAAATAAACATGCCTTGCCTTTATTTGTCTAATGGAAAACTCTTCTACCATTAAAAATCTACTATGTGTATTAAAGTGTATGTGCTGTGTATTACGTTTATTATTATTAAATGTGTATGAATGCTAGTCAGGTGTTAAGTACAGTAGAGATTCTCCTCACAATCATAAATGTTGTTGGATTTTGAGGTTTCCAATAATTTAATGATGCATTGGAAAATCAATTAGAATACTTGCCAAAGTGGATCATGGTGACTAATGATGGCATCATATTGCTCTGGGTAAACAGCTCAATACTTTCATGGTAAACTGTGAAAACACATTTCTGTTAAAGAAAAATGGGGCATTAGGCTACGGGAAGACTCTCTAGTCTAAAATAAATCCAGATTCAGATATAAATGAAATGCTGATGTTTATTGCATCTTTATTTGAAGCTGAATTATAAAGTCATAGCCTTTTGACCAGGCATCGAAAAACCATTCCATTTAATGGTTCCATTCTGTACTGTCCAGATCCTTCATGAAAGAAGTTAATTTCCTTTGAAGATCTCACAAGATCTCTAGTATTAAAATCTCCATTTGAATGCATTTAAGAAAATATACACCTAAGTGATTTTTAAACTTATTCTCACTATGTAGTCCGCTTCAGTGCATTAACTGCCAAATTGCACCATAATTTATAACAAATAGTCTTTGCTTGTTTCCCTGGCAATCTGGTCATTAATTAAATTTATTCCACAGTAAATCTCTTCTGCCTTGAATTCTTGTTTTAGCCATGGCATTATTTGCACAACACGATTCAAATAATTTGAATAGAAGAAATTAAAATATATACAAATATAAATGGCCACTATGTAGGGAAATGTTTCTTGTTACAGACCCTCCTCCAGCCATTAAGCATGTCATTTTGATACAAGTTACATTATGCATTACGCAAGCTACATTAGTATCCATTTATCTACAGCAGCTTTAGTCTGTAAATTGTTCAAATGCATGTCTATTTTCCATTCTTGTGCAATAAAAAAGACCCTGTTTTGTGTTTATGACATGGAATCACCTTAATGTTTATTTTTCTTTTGTATTGTGTTTTTTGGTTACATTTCAAGCTGTAGTTTTTTAACTTTTAGAATCCCTGCTGTGTCATTTGTAGCTGAGTGGCAATACTCATTCTAAACTGCCATTTTACAGCTTATATTTTTATATTTTCTTAGTATTTTGAGCACCTTATATAACGTCATGTTAAATATTTCTTCCTGAAATGTTAAATAAGAGCATCAATAGGCTCTTTAGAACCTTTCTCTGTGACCCCAGAAAATGCCTCTTATTCCTTTTATTTTTAAAACAGAGGGTAAATAAAAACTTATTCTGACTCTCTCTTGTCTTTTCTGGAATAGCCACTTCAGTGACGATGTGACCTTCATGGATGTTTTGACCCTTATGGATTATTGAGCGTTCCACATTAGGCTTTCATTGAACTGGTTTCATGCTACGACTAGATCTCAATGAGCAAACCAATTGTGAATTTACTCAATGTGAACGACTCATCACAGTGGTTTTGTTTTTGCCAAAATCTACAGAACTTTTAAATACTGAGAGAAAATATCAACAACCAGTCATAGCTTCACCATCAAACTGTTCTGCTTGCTAGACACTCTAGTTTATGACCTTTATATTTCCTGTAATCTTTCTGTGAGAACAATTCAGTACTTTATTACAAGTAGCTGTTTTATTTAAAATAAAGTTTTTGACACATGGACTGCTTAGGCTGTGCTGGCATAGAGAAGTGTGTGTGTGAGGGGGAGGGGTGTGGTTGTTGAGGGGGATGATGGGCTGTGAGGGTTGGAGGTTGCAGAGGATAGAAGAGACCACCATGAAAGGACAAGAGATGTGCCAGCCCATTGTTATCGGTGCTGAGATGAAAGGCTGGCTAGCTAATGAACATATGCCTGACACACACAGGTACTACAGGAGGCTGCGCCTCTTTGAAATGGACCATTGAGCAGAGCAGCTGTTCAGTTACCATAGACATTGTGGATAGATGTAAACCTGTAATTAAAAGGCATACCAGGAGGAAGCTAAAGACATAGACCGACAGAGAGAGAGAGGAGAGAAAGAGACCACATATGTTTGAGGAGATTTGGAGCCAGATTTCAAAATATCATGAGTGGCAATGAATGACTAGCACATTGGGATATTTGGGTAATACACCAGAGGGGACTTCATTTATAATTAATCATTTATTTATAATTAAGCATGAACTGATAGAAGGACAGTCTACATAATGTTCTTAGCGGGAGGTAAAGAGTCTGTAAAATTGTCTGTAAACGGGGCCTTTTTAATGTATTTTATTATTAATATTTATTTTAAAAAATCAATCATTTTTTTCCTTTCTCATAAATGTACCAGTCCTCTAACAAATGATTGTCAAGTAGCTTGGCAGTACTGCTGATATTGCAATTACAGCACTGAGATGCTACACTGTTTTAAAATATTAAAATATTTACTTTGCAGTGTTTCACACAGACATTCAAATTTATATAAAACACAACAGCTCATTTGCTTGTCTATTAATGCTGCATTTTAAATGTAAAACTCTTCATTAATAAAGTGGCCAAGTCAAAACTGGACAGAGGAGCTGAAAAAAATACCAGGAAATTAAAATGAACAGTTATTTTGTGGCTGAGTTTCATGTCATTGTCTCTACAATCTGCAATCTGTTCATATGTGCCAGGAATTGGCCTTGCCTTCACTCAATTAATCATAAACCTTGTAAACAGTGAGTTAGCAACAAGCAAAACACCGGCCTTAAATAATACATACTATTGTATTATGTATAATTAATACATAAATAATACATAATAAAATAATACAATGATACAATCACATCTTGACTCAAATTTCCATGCATTGGGATTTGATTGCTACAGCTGCAATACACATATACACCCCCATTAGATAACAGCAGGTGCCCCTTGATCCAATATAAAAAGTAGCCAGTTCACTTTTCACTCCGTGTTAAAGGTCTTCATCTGATCCGGCCATGTGTACTCCACCTCATTGTTTCAGTAAGACACCAGACAGAAATGAAACATAACACATATGCCAATGGATCTATTGCATTAACAAAGAGAAAGGTTTACATTTATTATCCTCATCCACAAATCAGTCACACAGGCTTGTACAAGGCAACCGGATCTCACTCAGTTGTCACTGCCAATATAATGGTAGGCTGTTTATCCTGTCGTTTTTAGATATAAATAGCCATTTCTCATGACTTAACCTGACATTATTAAGTGTTTCTGGGAACAGAAAGCCACAGTGAGTGTGACTGTAAGAGCGCTGAATGAATTAGACGCAGCAGATGTTTTTGTTTAGTAACTTCCACTGTAATATTTTAAAGAACAAACAACATTTAACTGGAAGCCTGGAGAAGCAAACACACAAATGAGGTTTGAAGTGGTACAGCACTTTAAAGCGATATGTAAATAAAAGCTTATGATTTGAGGCAAGGAACAACGTGGTGGTAATTGCTCAGAGGTCCATCCCCTCTCCAGGGTGTCTAAGATGGAGCTTGTGGCCTGGAGGATAACAGGACAGGGGTTTAGTTCACAGGTTGTCTGTCTGAAGTTGATGCCAGGAAGGTGTAATTGGCTTCAATGGTGAGGAAGCTCTCACTCAGATGAGAAGGTCATGTCTCGCCCACCATGTTAATCTTTGTAGGTCTGCAAGCACCCCCCTGAGTCTCAGCCCACCAGTGGAGACCTCCTAGAGGAACAGTTCAAGCCAAAAGTCACTGCTTAAACCCTATCACAGTCTAAATCACAGTCTCAAATATGTGTAATTGTATTCAAACGCTCTGAGAGACAGAAGGAGAGTTAGAGTGGGCGTAACAGGCCATGCTCAGACATTTGTTAACTGAAATGTAATCTGTTTCTTCTTTGAATGAGATTTGTGGAGGTACAACACAACACCATTAAGAAAACAAACATAAAGGTATTAACTAGCAACACCTGGGAATTAACACCACATAAGTAACCTGTAGAAACACAGAATTAACAGCACAGCAATATTAAAATGTAACATTTGCAAAAGCTTTTCAAATGAATCTTAACAGAAGTGTTTGGACTTTGACTAGAATGACTTCAGTTTGTTGTTTTAGTTACTTGTGTTTGTTGTGACCTAAACCTGTCGTGTCCTGAGGACACATTTGATGAGTATTTACCATCTTTGAGTGTCCCAGTAGTTCAGTTGGTAGATCATTGCATTAACAATGCAAAGGTCATGGGTTTGATTCCCAGTAAACACACATATGATCAAATGTGTACCTTGAATGCACTGGAAGTTGCTTTGGCTAACAGCATCTGCCAAATATATAAATATGTAATTATACAACAAATTATACTGAGTGGTCATGGTGTTAGGTGGTAAAACATGTTGTCTTTATTTTGGTTGTCCAATATCAATTTCACTAGGAGTCAGAGTCACTATGGCTCAGTATGAGTTCATATTTGTACAAAAATACATAACAGTGCCCAGCATGAATTGCTTTGTTTCAATGGTTTTGTGTGCAGGGATGTGTGCGGTTTGCACATTCTGCTGAGAGCCTGGCAGGAGTTCTCCAGGCGTGACTGATACTCTAAGACCAGCTGTAGCAAGTGGGAAGGAATGTATGCTTTCAGAGTGAACCAGTTATTCTTACTTTAAACAAGTACTGTAAGCTTACCTGTGCAGCAGCTCAGTGTGATCTGGCTTTGAACTGAAGAAGCTACTGTTGATTCAACACAAAAAACATGTTTTACTCCTTTTTATTGAATATTTTAGACACTATATTTAACTGGATTTAGCCGTGAGAAAAACATGTAATGTGTGATCCAGAGTCAGCGTGACGCAAGCGCACTGTGTATCACCATGGGCCTGTTTCCATTAAGCCTGTGTGATGTTATTTGTGACATCACAGAATGCAACAATGGAGGTGGAACATCTCAAGCAGAGCTTTTGAAATGATCATTGTCTTTGTCCGAATGCACATCTCTTCATCTGCAATGTGTTATAATTATATATTAGACATACTTTACCATTAGACAAAAAAACAAGCATTCTTATAGAGAGATACAACATGATTGTTTTATTTAAATCCCCAAACCCATAGCAGTCCCGCTCTAGAACACTTTAAATTAGTAATGTTTGAAGAAAGGCTACCCGCAGGCCAGCAGAGCCAGCGGTCCTGTGGACTGAAGCTGGACTGGATGCTTTAAGAGGCGATAAATCCCACAGTGGCTCAAGAAATCCCACCTGATTGATTACTAGTAAGAAGGTCATTCATCATTAATATGTTTTTCTCCAGCAACCTATAAGAAGTTAAAGCCCGGGGAGAAGGCCAAACCGTAGTTAGCAAATACAATGGATGATGGAACAATAAAATGCATTTGGATTTACGGTTATGAAACATAAGAACCAGCTTGGTTTATGTGTAATATGGTCCCCGGGCTATTAAAACTTTATATATATTTTATAGCAGTTCATGATTCACCAAAAGCCTTTCCTGAGTGCACGTACATGGACGTGTCTCTGTAGATCCACATGTGCGTTAGGTAGAAGCACAATGCACGTGTGCGTTGTGTAGGATGCATGCTGCGTAAAGAACATGTCAGTGTACAGCTGTCTAAATCAATTTTCCTGTTAAGAGGTAGAGATTGTGTTGACAAACGCATTATTAGTTCCTTTCCTAACCTGGTCAGCCTCCTAAATATTCATTCAATCTCCTTAGCTGGGTTAAAAATCAATGGGTGTTCAAATCAATTTGATCAATATATACTCTAACAGTCATGAAAGGCCACTTATCACAATGCATTGCCTCAAACTACACGTCTAGTTTACAAGTTAACAGGTGCATCAAATAATATTTCACCCTTCCGTGTTCCACTTCAAACAGTGGCCAGCGCAAACCATCATGGCCACTTAGGATGTATTTCCAGAGTTTGCTTTTTAAGAGAAGTTAAATCAAGCACTCAGCTCTTTTCAGAAGAAAGTCAATAGACCTTTAGCACCCACAAAAAATTTAGCATGTAAAAAAGACAACATTCGCAACAAGTGAAAGAACTTATTTATACTTTTTACCTGCTAAATGTTTAACATGCCACAAACCTATATTTATATTACAAACAAAGACCCCTATAGTCTATAAAACCCCCTATAACTCTTAAATTGCAAGATTTTTTATGTGAAGTTGTAGTCCTACATTTATTTTGTAAGGAAACTCCCAAAGAATAAAAAAAAAAAAAAAATGTATTATATTTGTTTATATATACTGTATAATATTTCTGTATGGAAAAACAAATAAACACACCATCACCCAATCCCTAAACACATATGTCCCTCACACACATTTTTGCTCAGTCATTGCACATGGCATTCAAAAGCTCATTTTCCACCTGCAAATCATGGTGTTTGTGGCTGTCTGTTGTGCTCTGGGACACGCAGGTAGGTTATACACATCATTTGTGCTACAAGGATTCATCCCAATGGTGCACACAAAGACTTCCCTTGTGTGGCACACTGCTGGGCGGGCCAGGAAAAGGAGGGAGCATAAAGAAAGTGTGAATCTTCAGCACAGTCAGAGCATCCTGGTGGGAAGTCAACTAATCTCTTCCTCTCTTCCATCTGGGAAGCACCTCATTTATGGCGTGGCTCTTTCATTGCATTTCACCAAGTACTTGCTTCCCCTCAGGTTGTTGTCAAGGAAGCTTTGAGATTTATCTGCTGGACACAGATTTGTTGAAGTAAACAAACACAGTTGTTATGTTGTTCATAATTATTTTTATTTAAAAACTTAACTTATATTTAATAGTACTTATCGTGACAAAATCTGGAATTTAAATTATAATCAATATTTAATATACAATGTCTTTCTGCCCCTTCCTGGTACTTTTTTGTTTCCCTCTGACAATTCAATGACTCTTGTAAGGGGATGACTTCATTTGTGCTTCTTCTAAACCACTGCCTCTATGTAACTGTCCATGGTGCTGAATCATTATTTACACATACAGTGATAGGAGGATCAGGGGGTTGTGGACTATGATAGAAAACTATGCACTATGGACTCCTCATGATAAGCTTGTGTCCTCAAACCTTGACACAAGTGAGCCTCCAGTGAGCGAGCAGCTGGTCAGAGTTATCGATCTTTGACTAAGTAGTAGTTTTGGCTTTAGGGGTTGTTTTTCAGTTCTTCTCTTGAACAACAAACAAAGGGAGCCATCAAAACACAGGGCTGCTCTACATCAGAGGAACCACATCTTTTGGAAAAAAGGTGGACTATAACTCAATTTTGAATCAATAAGATGAGAGGTAAACACATCAAAATCAGAGCTGAGATGATAAGGCCTTATCAGGGCTGGCTCACACCTCACAGCCTTCATGAGGAGGGAAAATTTGATGCTAGCATATCAGATGGAATGTCATTTGGGATTAATATTATATATATCTTCAGCGACAATAAACTTTATAGCAGAAATGTCCTGGGGATCTCAACAAATACAGCCCTATCTTCTTGGCAAGTGTCCATCTACTGTAAGCAATGCAGTTTTTTTTGATGGGGTCTTGGGTCTCCTGTATGTTTTATGACATATTGAATAGAACATATAGAACAGAACAACTATTGATTAAATTTGCTGTATGAATGTGTGACTGGCTCACAGCAATGTGATGGAATCCAGAAGAAGGTGCACTGGCTGCTTTCTCACACCTTACAATAATATTCTTTTACATTTTTAGTTGCCACAGCTGTGAATGGGATCAGAATAATATTACCTGCCATTTTGATACAAATAATTTTACCTGCACAACTTAATGATAATACGAGAGCTGTAATGAGACTTATAATGCAAAGTAGAAAAAATGAAAACAGAAATTAGCCTGTCGCTATTGAATGACAAATGTCTAGCATGACTGGGGTTCTCCTGAAGACTTAATAGTAAGGAGCTCCTAAATTATTTATGAGTTCAAAACATCTGATTATCTCTCTCAGCCAGAGCAGAATCACTAAAAAAGAAAATTAAGAGGGAGAATAAATATTTGAAGGAAATTGAACTGATTTTCTTTAACCAAATGCTGCTCTTTACAACTAAATCAATCATATACGGGCACCCCATTATGTTGAGAAGTATGCGTGGTTAAGATATGGTTTATTTATTTTCTCACGGATAATGGCTCTGAGTCTCTCAGGAGAGTGGCATTGAGAATTGATTTCTGACAATCCATGGTTCACCTCCCAAAGCCTGGCGTCTCTGACACTCCACTAAATCAACTTAAAGGCACCGCCTGACAGCCCCGTACAATGCATTCCATATAAACAGCTGTTATTCCTTCGGAAAGCTCTTTTTGTCTTGCCGGGGTTCAAAAAAAGCATGTCTCTCCAAAGATGAGAAGCACATTTGAAAGAACTTTGAAGCAGGTGAGTTGGAAGAGATGAGGAGATGCTGAGGAACATTTTAAAGAACATTTGCTCAGTTTGACTTCAGTGGGAGTCACATATTCAATAGCCTTGGCTTCCAACTGAGTGGCAGGCGGTCTTGATGGATATATGGTATAAAAATTGCAGATGATACAGGGTTTTTATATTTTGACAACACTATCCTACATCACAGTACTTGAGAAATGGGACCCATAGAACAGAGCTGTGGATGAGATATTGCACTTCATAAAAAGAGCAGCACACAGGGGTGAAATTTCACTGTACATTATTGATGTTCCCACTGCATTAGTGATAGATTGCACTAATATATCCGCAGTAAAATTCAGCACAAGTTTATTGATGGTTTCCCTTGTTTTACCCCACTTGCCTCTACACACTCTAGCTTGATTTTTTAGTTCACACTCATTATATGTGCATTGTTGTTTGCACATAATCCTCCAAATTTACATAGATTTAGTAAGTCAAGTCGGTATTGTTTACACTGGAAATATTGACAGTTCTCTTGAGAGCAGACCAAAGTGATTTTAACGATGATTCACACAGCTGAAACCACTGTTCTGCTTTTATGCTGTCAGTTAAACAGGCTGACAGTGTGGGTCTGGATGTACAAGCATTGGAGTGGAGTGCTTCAATTACCTGTGTCTTTACCTGTGTCTTTTTTTAGGGGCATTTGTAATTTGTTTCTCTGGGTACTTGCGTGTGTGTTTTCCATTCCCATGATTCTGCGCCTCAGGGCCCTTGACCATAATACAGTTTGTTTGTATATGTGCCTTCTGTGACTCTAGAGGAGGCAAAACACGGGCCAAGAAAAACATATGGCACTGCTGGGATATAGTCACCTGCTGCTGGTGTGGCATTGTTGCCATTTTCAGGATCACTATGAATTAACCTAAACTAACGAGTATTCAGTCATCTCCAAGCTCTTACTTTGGGATACACATTTTTGCCTTGAACACTAAATGCGTTTATAAAAGTCAAGATGCTATACGTTTTTTGTGTAAAGATAAATATACTAATAGAAAAAGAAAACGTACAGCATTATGATTTTTCTGTTTTGTTCATGAAGCTGTTTTTAGCACCTGTGTCTGCCTATACCAATGTACCCAGTGCTGGGACCCAGTGCATTCCAAACAGACATCCACCTTTTCCCCTAATCCCAAAAGGTGCAGGTGTTCTTCCGAGCTAAAAATTACAGCATTATTTGCAAACCTCGGCTGAACAGCTAGACAAATGAAATTAAGTTATCCCTTATGAGAGAAGAGATCAGAATGATCAACATAAAAAGTTCAACTTTGACATTTAGAGAAAAATTACGCTTTATGAATTCTTTTGAAAGATATTTAGACTATTTAATTTATGTTTGTTAACTTCATGAATATGTATTCATCTATACAAATATGCCAAAACATCCGAAACATTTAAGATAAATCATGTCAAATTAAAAAACGTTCAGTTATGTTTTTACAGTATAAATTCATACATCATAATTTTATTTTAGGTTAATTGTCTTGAATTATGTTTTATGCAGGCATTCTGTCTGTTTAAGATACAGTGCAGAGTTTTACAGTGACATTGTGTATCATTTATCTGATAATGACCATTGGCCAAAGCTCTGTAAACAGATAAACAGATATACATGCTGGCTCCACACATAACAGCACACGGGCAAGTCACAGGGTGACATTAATAATTCTGCCATGGTGCAACAGCTGACATTTCCTACCTGCTCCAGTTGTCCAAACCTTCTGCTTGTGAATCTAAAGCATGGGTAAGTAATAAGGACACTAGGAGCGTGAGGGACAAACGTGGAGAGAGTAAGAATAGATGGGAATGGGGTGCATGTACTAATAAAAGAGTCAATATTGATATTTTTAAGATTATTAAAATAAATATGAATCAAACCCACACCGTAGCATTTTTTAACATAGACTGTGACACAAGAACACCACACACTTTGTCAGCTTCACAGACAGAATCTGCTGTATAATTGCCAAGAAACAGAAATAGCCACTGACCTCACCAAAATAAATGTTTTTCTGCCAAACAAAGACAATATGTTTGGGTGTGGAAAGGTTGTGTGTTAAGAGGCATGACGTTCTCTTTAAAAACCCTTTAGATGCAATAATACACTTTTTATTAAACACTAGGCTTAGAAAATGGTTAATGTATCTCACTGGATAATACAGTGTAAAGCTAATATTTACAAGCAATGCAGTAGAATGGGTTGGATGGTCAGAAAAGTTCGCAAGGCCCTTTACTGCTTTATGGTTTGTGCCTGCTCTATTATGACAGCCCTTATTACACAAACATTAAATAGTTAAAAGGAACTTATTTAAACTAAAATAAGTTATGCACTTATGCAAACTAATTCTTATGAAGGGGATGATTTTTGGCAAATGATGGAGCATCCCTCTCTCACTAAGTGCACTTTCCTGGAGTGCATTCAACTGGATATTGACTAACAATTGTAATCAATCCAGCCTTTCACCATCTCTGTCGTATCTTTCCCTGCCCGGTACTGATAGTTTGACTGCATCAGTTGTGAATTTACACAAGGGATTTGAGTCATTATTTATCTATCATTAAGAAGTTTAAAATCATGATCATGTATATGCTTTTGTTTATTTGAACGTTGTTTAAATGTCTAGAATTGTGACTTGAGATATTTCTCAGCACACCCTGCGTGTTTTGATTAATTCCTTGTTGCATTAGCGATACGGAAATTAATTTGTTTTACCAATAATTGGATACTGTCAGTGCTAAGACACAAGCCAAGGCATTGCATGAACAAATATTTGAAAGTCATGATATTTGTTTGGCTTGTACTTTATTGATTTGTATTGCTAGCTAGCTGTCAAATAGGTCAAATAATGAATACATTTCTCAGGCCATGATGGAAGATGTATATTCCTGCAGATTATCTAATCCATATTAAATGGATTTATAGTCAAATGTATAGCCAAGTACAAACTGACTACATCTGTGTTTTAGCGTACTGAACTGGTGTCATTCTGCCACAATTTAACACTAACAAAAAAATGATACTTAAAATTTTCACTCTCTCTACAATTTAGTTGCAATTTTAGTCTATTCTATTAAGTAGACTTATGTCACATTTTTGTTATTTTTTAAAGCGCACAGTTAGAATGGTGGCAGTGTAGCTTCCGTCGACCCAGTATAGATGAGCGAGTTCTCATTTTTATATACATTCTTTACTCTATTAACATTACTTAACTATTATATTGCCCTCATGAAAATAATGATGTCATTATCATCAGTCTAACAATCACTTGTAATCAAGAGAACATTTGCATTATGCATAATGGTCATGATTTTGACATCAGTCTTCCAGCACCTCTCATCCTCAATATTATGTCAAATTAACATTTTTATTTAATTATATTTATAATGTATCTTTTTTTAACAGTTTGTCTTACGATTCCATCTTGCACAAGCAACTTTGGACAAATGTGAGTAAATTTGCAGCAGAGACCTGTTGGCTGTCTGGCCGAGTGCCTTGCATATCAAGTTTGTCTGGAAGAGGGTCTGAGTCTCTCTTCTCCCCAGTCCACTGCTCTTAAGAGTTTGCTCACATTTCCCCCAGTGTCATACAAACATATGTCAAAATCATGTCAATAATTTTAATGTGGGCAACAAAGGGGAGAGCTTATATTTATCTTTTCTGTGAGTAGACAGACACTGTCATTGGTAATTGTGTCTGACATATGAGCAATTACCTAATGTGTTTGTAGCTCTGAGTAACTGCTGAGTAACACATGGAGAACTTTGTGGTCTCCATTTTTTATTTTACCTCAAACTTTATCACCATCAGACACCAGGCATTAATCAGCCCAGTTATGAACCTAAAACCCTGGGGCTTGTCTTCAGGCTTAGCAACCAAATAAGATGCAGATCCTCAAAGCTGAAATCCTCAAAGAATTTCTAATTTAGGAATAATATATTCCCTGGGCTCCACTGTGAGTCTTTGTCCCCAAGCACAAGGTGGAGATGATTTAAACACATAAGCAGGTTCTTTGCGTACCTTAATCAACACCAACAGGGCATTTTAGCATAGAGAGGGAGAAGCATTAAAAAGATAACACTGGGGGAACTCAGGGACCCACTACTGAGAAAATATGCAGTGTTGCAGGCCTCAGGGTAATAAGCAACACAATTTCTGACAAGAAGTGCTCCTGGTGCTTTCTAGACATGTATGCACCTTTACACACACACAAACATACAGCACATAAAAGTGTGATATTGAAGGAGATAACTTTTCTAATTCATTATAGTTCTGCTAACTAAGATTCATTCTACAACATGCATGCGGTGCGCTCAGTTTGTTTAGTTATTTGTAAAGTAATTAACTCTTGCGCAGTTGGCAATATTTCATCTGCATTTAAACCTGATATATGCAAATTTTACATTGCACAGCAATCTGCCCAATACAAACACAAGGTGATGTATTAGCTGTTGCCACTGCATGACTGAGTGGACTGTGGGTCTATCATTGATTTAAAAAAAAAACAGCACACAAAACTTAAAGCCACATGAATCCAGAATAAAACAGAATTTGAGATAATGACTAATGATGATGAATAATCACTAATTAAAACAAGAAGCGTTAGCTGTGGGCTGTTTTTTAAACACGCCAATGTTTATAATTAAACCAGATGTCAACACTCACATCAAACTGATATATGAAACCATTTTCCCAAAACAAACATACCTGAAAACATTATTAGCACCATTCCCACAACATATTAAAGAGGGAAATGCTGAAGGCAGAATAGTGAAAGCCTTTCTCAGTGATGAAGTGCCTCCACATCAGGTCTCATTCATACAGCAGGAAAATGGAGGTGTCAGTCTCACACATGCTCACGTCTACTTCACTTAGAGAAACAGAGTGAATAAGCTTTTTATATGTAATCCACGTATATATAAAGTTCACATATAAGATTTAATGGGACAATATTTGACAGTTCTGTCTGGCATAAGTAAATCATTATGAGTGACATTAAAGCTGCAATCTGTAACTTTTGTCTCTCTATCTATCTGTTGGAAACAACATTGCAATTGCAATCTTTTATAAGAATACATACACAGAACACACAACATTTAAATGGGACTCGAGAGCTCAAATTGTGAATCGTTATAATAATGATCAACATTGTGAATCAGAGAAAGGAGACAGTTATGTACGTGACCTGTTATGTACAGTTACATGTTGGTAACTTGTTGATTTTTAACCAAAAAAGTTACAGATTTCAGCTTTCAGTTTAATCAAGATGTTTATAACAGAACCTTTGTTCAAACCTGTTTATTCAAACCTAAGTACAATTAAAATTTGTTTTGCTATTCTGTTAATAGTTCTGTTAATTATCATAAGACCTCTGTCTTTCACTGGGGAAATGAGCTCTGCTTCAATAAAATTCCTTTGCAGCTGTTTGGTATCTATAGGGTTGCCCTTTGCATTACATGCATAGACTTTGCTGATTAAACCTCTTCGTTCACACTATTTAATATGTATGTTTTCAAAGGTTGATTGATAGGAACAATATAATCAAAGAAATCAAAAAGCATGCTGTAGCGATGCTTTTTAAGACTTTTGGAATGGAAAATGGTTTGTGTATTTTAAATGGTTAAACATTTAAGACATTGCATTGCATCATTTAAAGCTTTAATAAAATTGACACTTTTTAGCACTTCTTAGCTGTAGACTTCTAAGTTCAGAACTGCAGCTTGTCCCCAGGACTGTCATTTTGAATATGTCCTTAACTTTGAATCTATTTGTAGCAGCTGCTTTTCCTACCCACAGACCTCTGTGGCATCACCTCTTGCAGTACTGGCGTTGTGTGTCGATGAAATAGCATTCGGCTGTATCAAGTTTAATTATTATTTGGGGGTCAACACCTTGGAAAAATAGTTTGAAGACTCTCCTAAATGCAGTTGTCATTTCTAAAGATCAGGCTGCAGGACCTAGAAGCCTCATTATCAGGTCTGTGTGGCCCAAACTCTTCTCCAAACCATTGGCTTTGATAACTCAGTTGTTAGTTAAGGAACTCATTCCTAGGAGGACAGATTTATGTTCTAGGTGCTCAACAAGTGGGCCAATCTGCCACACTGTTATTGGTAGATGAGATACACCTGCTTAGGCAACCACAGCACAGCACAGTCTGTGTATTAGACAAAAGCTGGATGGGAGCTCCAGAGAACTCATTCTTATGGGGGATTTTCTACTCTGCAGATACTGGCGAGGAAAGTCGAATAGAGGACCAGAGAAACATTCCTCACTGAAGCTGAGCAGCAATGACATAGACATCAGTGACAAAGACCGTTTCCCTTCGACAGGAAGCATTTAATTCTTGTTGCGACACAGTGACAGTGCAATCTTCCTCTTGTAATTACATGTTATTAATCTTATGCCATCCATCCTTGGTGCAATTATTGACACTGGCTGGAGTCTATGGTTCCTACGGCTACACAAGTTTGCTTCTAATTACACTGCTATTAAATCCCACAATCCTGATACCAGCACGTTCACCTAAAACTTCACATGGTGTCGTTACAGGATTTTTTTCATTGGAAGCTATGATGTTTTCACAATTAATTCATCATTAGTCACTATGTTCAAGTTGTCTATGAAACGCATTGCTCCCCGTGGGACTAAAGATATGTACTCATGATGGATTCATCTCCGGTAGTGTATGAGCATGGCCAAGGTCCACACCTCTTCATGGACTGTAGGCAGAGCATTTTAAATGATGCGGCTGATTTCCCCAGGGACTTCCCATGTGTTGTTCACTGCCAAGGTTGGAAAAGAAGTGAATTCCATTACATCGTTTTGTCTGTTATTCAATAAGCTGAATCTGACATTTTACCAATAGAAAATGCCATGTTGTCGATCATTAGACTTGCACTGATATTGGTCAAGATGTGTAAGTTGTGCTGGCCAAAGGTCACAGAGACCCAGAGACTTTCTTTGTTATCAGCAGGAGCTAGAAATGTGTTTGTGAATTCTGTGTGCGTTGAGCGATGCTGAACTGAACTGAGGAGTTATTTTTGTTCATTATCTTTTCAATCTTTGTTCATTTTCTATTCTTCAGGAAGGGTAATTGTCTTTGCACTCACCACACAAATCAGAGAGCACACACAGGGAAAGAATTTTTAATGTTGTTACATACAGTGGCAATTAGATAGTCTAGATACATAGCCTGTACGAGTTGTTTCTAAAGACCCAACATTACATTTTAGGTCTCTTTTTAAGTGGCTAAACGTATCAACAGCACTGTTTACATTGTTGAATGCAGATAGCAAGATAATACCCACACAGGGTACTGCCCACAGGGTGCTGTTTTACTCAGCTGAACTTCAGCTGATTTGCGATGCGCTTGATTTATAATCTTCAGTGTTTCGCGTTTGACAGGTAGAAATTTTGAGGAAAGCATTTAGTAATCAGGCATCACAGCCAATAGCTGTCAGTGGACGTCTCTGCCTGAAAAGGCATTCTGTGTGTAACAGTTAACTGAGCTGACTGTCGGTTTCTCTCTGTATAGAGTTTATCTAATCATTCTGCTGCGTATAAATGAACAACAAGAAAACATTGTCTTTGCATAACTTAGCCTTAGCTCCCTGAACATGTAGTGTTCATTGTAACATTAGCATGATGTAAATTTGCTCAGATTATTGTGGATTTGAGTGAGATTTTGACATTTCCAAAAATTAAAATAGAAATATAAAGTATCAAGGTATAAACATAAGTAACTTTGTCAACAAACAGTATTGCTTTTCTTTTAGTAAAGGAATAACCTTTGTTATCTTGTATAAGGAGACTTTATCAAATGCCCTGTTTTTAAAGACTGCACTAAACACCATAGATAAGACAAGTGAGCTGACAGACACTTTGTTTTCATGTCTGACAACACTACATTTTCTGACACCTGATAGCAGCAGTATTAAAAACAGTAGCTCAAGTATCTTCTTCAAGTTACTTTATTCCCAAAAAATAAACCTTTTACCAAGAAGAAACAGTAACCACAAATTCTGAACAACTGTTTGTACTTAGAAAGTTTTCTTTTCTTGGCTTAATCTGTACTATTAACTACAGAAGTCTTGGCATTCTGGACCTTAACTGGTTGTGAAGCACAAACATGTTCTTATATCTACTCTACATCTCCAAGAGCCAGAGAAGCATGAAATCAGGCACTTTAATGTAAATGAATCCCCCGGCTATTGGTGTGCTAGGACAGAAGGTAGGCATAGAACAAGCCCCCGCTGAGTCTCTGCCTCAAACCAGACGTCTTCATGAGGTGCTGGTTGATCTTCATGCTTTTTTCATAAGCAATTTTACCGAGATTCTACCACATCTGAAAAGAATTTCATTTATGTATCACATAATTCCTGTTGTGATATGCACAGCAGTGGGAATACAGTATGTAACTCTGAGAGATGCCAGTAAGTATTTTACTGCTGCTCTACTAATATGAGGAATTGTTTCATTCTTGTTTCATCCATGATATGAATATTAGACTTGCATTTTATTCACCCACGGAACATAATTTAACAGAGTTAAATGTATGTAGTTTAATATACAGTGTGTGACATTTAAATGTATGTTGTTTAATGTACAGTACTGCAAAGTGTCATCTGTGTTACTCTGTTCTTCCATTTTAGTTAAATAAATATGAAAATACAACATCATTAACAGATTTTATTTTTGAATGATTGTGCTGTGGTACAACCAACCTCGAAGTCTTTCATCGCTGTTCTGTTATTGTTCCTGCGATCTGAAATCCTCCCAGAAATAATCGTTTGCACAGCATGTTGTGATATTTTGTCACATTTTTATTTTTCACATGTTTATTTCTAAATCGCTATGCAGCACAGAGCAAACGCATGAGCTAAATATGACAGAACATCATTTGGAGCTTGGAATATAATGTGACAGAGCAGGGGAAATGTCTTGTGTCTCCCTAATGACAACAAGTGATTTAGTTTCAGTTTAAAAGATGGAAGGGAAAACTTGCCGCATGCTAAATCTTACCAAATTACTTTATGGCAGTAATAATTTAACGCATGACTCCCCCCACCATACATCAGTCTTGCGCCTGGTATTCACTGTCATAAACCCCTGTCATTTATCTATCCTGCATGCTGGTGTCTGGATAGGAGGTACACTGCTCCCTTTGAAAAACTTTCTCCTATTGGCTGGGAATTGTAGTTTCAGTGTAACTCTAAAGATAATGTTTATAATTGGAAATTTAATGAGGCCTTTATGTATTACTTTGACATTTTGGCCTTCTCCAGTATGAGAAACTCTCTCCCTGCATCTGTGGATCATATATTAACACACATGGGGTTTGACAGCAATGTCAAAGGATTAATTATTACATAGATGGTGCTTGTACATTTGAAACAGTTGGATCTTATGCGGACACGTTTCATATTCCAGTCACTGATTGGAGAAGAGTGATTGGAATATTCCATGTTCACATGATAGCCTCTTTTTCATGGCTGATGAAAAGAAATATAGCTATGCGGTTCTATATTAGGTCTAACGCTTATTTAAATGCTGCAGTAATTGAACAGGTAAATTCAATCATCAACTAGCTATGAATTCTTGCTGCAGGGCAAGCAGCACACCTATTCATGTCACAATTATAAAGATATGCAAAGTTGAATCATGTCACACTTTATTTTGCAGGGGAAGTTGACCTATAGCACATTCAGCAACAGAGGTTGAATAAAATTGCATGTTGGAGGTGATTTTTATATTGACCACACAATCAATGGAATTTCCTATAGTGCAAAGCAATAACATAATACTTGACAATAATTCTTGACTTTTTACAGTTAGGGTGTATTAGTTAGGGTAAACTTAGGGCAAGTTTACAATTAGGGTACACTTTTCAATATTATTTTTTGTTAAAGACGTGCTATGTGCGGGAAAATTAATGGAGTTTTCTTGGTCATGTGTATTTTACATTTATGTACATGTCTCATTCATTTCTATGAAATATTTACTTCTGTACAACGAGGGAATGTATTTTACAAAGCAAGTAAACATACATTTGTAAGCTAGAATTAACAAAGCATTTTACCTTTTAATTCTTTAAACAAAGAACCATTTATAAAATTGTATGGATGCTCTAAAACTCACAAAAAAGTCATATGTGAGTAAAAGCATCATCCATTCCCTTGGTCCAGCATGTCTCCTTGGATGTTTATTTCAATATTTATGCATCAAATGGTAAATTCCATTAATGTGTATTTGCGTTGGAGATGAACTCCTCTCTGTTGTTAAAGTGCCAATATTAAAACATTAGCAGTGATGAATGGCAAAAAGGCAAGGCTGCAACACTGAGTAATGCTACACAACAGAGATGTGTGGTAAATTATGGCTCATTGTAAGTATGTGTATTACTCACCCAGAGTCTAAATGCTATGACCTTGCCTGTCTTTATGTGCTATAAAGCGCTGGGCAAGCATTGATGAACAATGTGAGATTCCTGGGGCCAGAGTCTACGGGAAACGCTGTTGCAACACACATTATCATCCATCCTGCTTTCCATTAGTGATATGCAATGCACCTACAATATGCCCCATGGGAATCTAGAGAATGTTGCATATGAAAGATTGCAGGGTCATGTGATATTGCAGTAATGTGTTTTAATGGAGTAACTTAGATACTCCTTTCTCATTTTTTTATGTGTATGTGGCATTTTAGCATGATTGTGAAATTTGACTTTTCTCTGATCTGCACATGTTCAAACCATGCTATTGTCTGGTGATTGATTTTCATGATTTGCTTCATGTTAAATGTCAAATCAAGAAATCAAGCAAGTTTGTCATTTTTCCTCCCTTCAGATCCTTTGCCAAGGAGATTTACTGGAATACAAAGGCTTTGGCGCATAGATTACAGCAGTGTGTCAGACTGTACATGCTGAGCTGTTACATTTCAAACAGGTGTCATACTCAACAGAGACATAACATAAAGAAGAGAGCTGTGTTTTTTCTTTCATAAATATCACAAGCAATGTGCTCAATATGGGTAGTTACAATTTTATTTAGTATTAGCATAATAAACATACATCTAAAGTTAAGATTTTGAGGAAATTGTCGTGACAACGGCAGACTGTTTGCAGTCAAGAGTTCCTTCTTGACAGCTGAGCTCAATCATTACTACATAATTTAGACTCCAAATAAATTTATGACACTCAGAATATGTATATGTATATGTATGTATATTGCCAGCTCTGAGAACAAACCCACTTCATAGGTGTCATCAGACCCCATTGTCATGCTCTCTGACAGGTGAAAAAATAGTTTGTGTTCTCGTATTCATTACAGTTTTAAACTTTTAATGTATTTTATTTATTAGGCTGAGATGGAAACAGAAAAAACAGTCACCAGATAAACATGCAATATAGAATTAGGCATATATAATGCAATACACTTCATTGTGTTTGTTAAACACACATTTTATTTTATTTGACATAATTTATTGTGGTTTGCATTAATGCATTATGCACATGGAACAAATTATATGTTTGCATTGGGGCACTAGTGAAATGGGCATGACGGGGTGAATGAAATGGTGAATGATTTAACTGAGTGAAGTCTAACCTCAAATATCCCAAAAACAGAGTTGTCAGCAAATACCATTCAGACCCCTCACAACCCTGAGGTAACTTAGGGCAGAATGATGTCATCACATGCTTGGTGGAACGAACAATCTCAAATTACCCAAGCAGAACCATGCATCTGCTGGAGGCAGAATTATGCATGGTAGTGTCTGTTTTCATAATGAATGGGTTAATTACACTTGTGTGATGGCCCAGTGGCCTTGTCATGAGTGTTGGCTCACAACTGTTAACAAAATCACGCACTTAATATGTCTTCTAGAATTAGACCCAATGGAGCAGGTCTAAGTTATTCAGGCAAAGCACTAGAGCTGTAGCTACAGACAGGAGCATTGGACAATAGTCAATGATGTGTGGAGGATGCAAAAATCCCAGCACAGCTGTCTGTAAAATTTTGATCTGGTCTTAATAGTGTAGCACAATGCCTTATCCAGTAAAGAATAGGTTTCCCAATGATATGCCAAATTTGCCAACTATGTGTACATAGTTTGTCTATAAGCAGTCAAGCACAGATTATTTTGCCATTACTTGTTGTAATCCAGGGAGATTTGTGTATGCACAAGGAGTCAGTGGTCCAAAACATTTATATTCACATTTATGTGATGGGTAGACGTTTTTATCCAAAGCGACTTACGTTGCATTATACTATACATCGATTCTGAGTAGGTGCCATCTCTGGGCTCGAACCCATGACCTTGGCGTTGATAACGCCATTCGCTAACCACTGAGCTACAGGAAAGCCCAAAACAGTTGATGCTCCACACAAGTATGCTTCCACAAGTACTCAGTGTGTGGAGACTATTTGTTATTGCCCTGCCCATTGAAGTATGCTTTATTAGTATTGACTTTTGTTGCTTGTTTTAGTAGCACCACACCATCATGTAATTCCTTTTTAGCATTTGCCCTGGAGTGTTATACACTTGCATAATTTATTCTGCTTAGCCTTAATTAGTAGTAATACTATTTTGTTATTTTCCATCAGCTTTCATGTAAGAAATTATTACTATGGGACTTCAGAAATTAAGTCAATTTTTCACTACAATTAGTGTTCAAACCTCCAGAGAGGGGGACCAGAAGTTCTCTATGGTTTTTTGCTTTAATTTTCATTATTTCAGCTACATATGAATTGTCAAGAGGCCAGTGTGGGCACAATCTGCTTGTCATGCTAATCAGGGAAGAAAGTGCTTTTAGGTATAACCTACTTCAGTGGTAAATGAATATTCTAACCCACTTACAACATAATGAGGAACATAACATTTAACTGT
>JAZGTI010006885.1:0-22607 GCA_036877585.1 Botia kubotai | reverse complement strand
GTATGTATTCATGATTTATGATCATATATTTATTTATTTTTCATGGTAAAATGATTTTTTTACCTTTAATAATAATAATAATAGTTAAATAATAATTTTTTAAATAATAGTTAAAACAATACTTACTACTTACAGCAGCACAATAGAAATACAATAGAACGGAAGGACTTCCTGTAAAGAATTCATGCAGAAATGTGACGCATGTATTTTTGATAAATTATTTATATACATATACATATACATATACATATACATATACATATACATATACATATACATATACATATATATATATTTACTTCTAGTTATTTGTTACCCACAAACCCAAGTAAAACCCAAGATAGTTTTTCTAACTTAAGGGATGTTTCAAAATTGCCACAGGGTGCAACAGAGACAAACACAGTCACAAAGATTCAGAAATAACACTGTACATTCCTGTTTATGTTGTTGTTTTGCTCTAAGCAGAAGGTCACAAACCTGGGGTTAAATGTGGGTTCGAGGAAGAAGGCCACTTTGGATAAGACACTAGACAGAGAGAAAAGTAAGCAAGGGGACATAATGTTCTTTCGCGTCTGTTGTTTGTATGCATTATTTATTGTAAGGTCAAGACCTTTACAACAGCATCCCCTCAGTGAGTCTTGTTCTCGCTTCGAGGGAATCAAACCAAAATGTTTCTGGGAACAAAAGTTTATGTTTAGCCATACACCCATTATCAGGCAACGTTAAATTAATCACCTGATGAATGAAGATAAATTCATCACAAGAACACACACAGGCCCGATCTCTTCTCCAGCAGTTATATGGTATGTAATACTACTTTTCAATCCCTTGTTGAATAACTGATTCACTTGCAAATACATGACACTGTGGTAAAAATGGTAGTAAACTGTTTACTCGTTGACATTAAAATATGGTGACTAGGCCAATTATTTAAAACACATTTGGTAATTAGATTTAAAATGTGTTTTCTCAGAAAATCCCCAAACTACATTTAAATATGCATACACTGTTAAATATTGATCACAACCTAATAAACATTAAAATGTAAGAAGGTCACCTTGTTTTGCATTGTTTTACTCTATGGTAGCAAATTAAAATTTTTTTATAAACAGAGTGCAGACTGCCTGTTTTAAACTGTGAATAAATATTGATCTTAGATTCAACAGATTTTTTTTGCGCTACATGGAGATTATACACACAATATGAGCCTGTCATATTTAGTATTGGTAATGGAGAGGAATATACAAGCACCGTTACAGGTCATGAAACACTTAAACCTGTGAGAATATCCCTGCCGACACTGAAGTGGAAAATGTGAAGATAATTTGATATTGTGTCTTTATTAGATTAAACTCAGAAAGGTTGCCTTGGGTACGGTGGCTCGGCTGTATCGTGTAACATCATCAATACACACAAGAGCAGCCCAACGACCTTTCTTCTGGCAAATAACCTCAGTTTACACCCCCATTCAGTCATTAATTCTGGCCTCATTTGTCTAATCTTTGGAGGTCGACCCAAGCACAGAGTAACACAAGAGGTTCCATTTGTGGCAAGCAAATTCACTTTATCTGCTTTAAGGAAACATCCACTGCGTTTTAGAGGTTTTAGATTCTAGACATGGGCTAAACTGCGGACATTTTTAATGCAATCATTCAAATTTATTTGTTTGAACAGAAGCCCATTTTAGAGTGATTTTTTGCACCTACAGAAAACATAAATAACTTAACATTAACATTATATGTATAGGCCTATAAGCAATTTGTATTATTTGATATGGTTTAATATTTGCCGCTATTTACATACGTAATATTTGCCGCTATTTACATACGTGAAAATGGCAATGCCGTTTCGATACACCCTATTTCCCTTCAGTAAACATGTCTTCATATGTGCATTTACTCGTAAAAGGTGCTTATCAAAATGACGCCCCGTTTCACTGTTGACTGTTACATTGGTTGCTAAATAAATAAATAAAAAAATATGATAAAAAAATACATCAATGCCATCATCGTTGTCATTATCATCATCATTATAATCATCAAACACCAAAATCACCAACCGTGACAGTATAATTCAGCTTCTTCACCATCAGGTGGATCCACTCGAGTCCCCGCGCCGAGGCCCTACAGCTGAGGTCTGAACGCGCGTCGCGTCTGCAGACGGCGCGGAGAGGAAATGTCAGCTTCTCTACACAGTATGCAATTCAAGCTGCCAAATCTCACAAAGTGATGGGAGCTTTTAGAGCTATGAGTCACGTTAAATATAGACTTATAACACGCTCTCTTTGAAAAGCCTCTTTGAAAACGTAATCTTGTGGGAAAGTTGCGAATGAATGGCTATCAGCAAAACTAGCAGGTGAAGGATGAATGTGGTGTTTCAAAACGTACTGCTTGATATCTGGAGATCTTAGTGGCCACTGTTAGTGGCTTATTACATTAGACTGTGTCTCAGAATAAGCAGTATAACATTTCACATTCATAATCAGTCTTTATTTAATTAAATTCAATGAGAAGTCCTTTCCTTTTTTTACTCTCAGCTTCAATAGCAGACTTGTGATTATTGAGTTTCACCCTAGTTCAACTTTACTAGACAGCGAGTTTTATATAATTTACCTGACAAACATGAATATTTTGTGCTATTTTAAGAACTGTAACCTTTAACAGTATAAGGTACATTTTGTTCCATAGCAGCACATGAGCTTGTGGCACAAAATTATAACCTCCATGTATGCATGACAACGTTTTTATTTCTTTTTTTGTGTGTGCTGTGAACTGTGCCAAAATGTGCCAAAGTGTATATAATGTGTTTATTTTTTGAATTACATAATGTGCACAAACAACTACATGCAGGTTGTTTTTGCAATTAAATATAGTGACTCAGAAGAATATAGGCAATAAGGCAGATGACGGGAAACCGGTTTAACAACAGTCATTATTCGGTCGATCCAGGCTGGCGCTCTTTGTCTCTTAGCGAAAATGACACTTCACCTTAGAAATGTTAAATTTTCAATTTTTATAGCGCATCGGAATTAGATGAAGGTAGAAGCACACGAGTGCCCTGGTGTCACTGACTTCATTAAAGCTGCAGGAGTTGTGTATCAGAATAATTCTGGGGAAAAAAATGTAATCAAGTTATCTTGTGTGAACCCCATGTACTTGAATAAATAGCTGCTCCGTCAGAGGGCTCCCCTGACAGATTCAAGCTGTTATCAACTCCAGATTAATTTAACTGCAGATCACTTTATCCACTTCTGAATGAAAACATTGAAAATTATAAACCGCTGCACATCAGAATCCACCATGTTAACTACATTTCCTAATCGTACAGTGAATCTAAATGGATTCTAAAGTAGAACGAACAGGGTTTCCCAACAGAACAGGGGTAGCATGGTGGTTAAAGACACAGGCCAACATAAATCAGTTAATCCTGGTTGCTGGTGACCAACACCGGTCACGATCTTTGCTAGTACCGCTGAGCTTTTGTGTAGGGCTCTTAACTGCTCTGAGGGGTTTGTTCCAACTAGTTCATTGTGTGCGCCGGTGGATAAGAACTCAAAAACAAATATCACTTTCTGCTCAGAAAGTCGATAGGTGCGTGTCACTGACTTTTGATCTTCTGTGTCAAAAAAATAGCCTTGAAAGAATTAACGGAAATTGTGTGAGATTTTGTCACGAGCAGAAAGTTGATGTTATGTGGTGTGGTGGAGTGTCTAGTAAGCGTAAGGTAACTCTGCAAGGAGCCCTGCTTGACACTCTTGAGGGAAACACTTAACCCTTAATCATAGTGTGTGAGATGTTGATTTGCATAAAAGCATATGTTAAATAAGTACTGCCTACTACTGTTGTAGCTTTCTGAGAACAGCAATATTAGAGAGGTGTAAAGTCTTCACGTTTCAGCATTTTGAATTTAACTGCATACCAAGATAAGTGTGATATGAGAGTTAAATGAAAGTGAATTTAAATACAGTCACCACGCGTGATTTTAAGTAGCCGAATGGGGGAAAAACTCTGTGCTGAATACATTTTTACAGACCAAAATTAGAACTTATATAAAATAGATGTAAATTGTAAATACCTGTTATATGACATTTTTTGCCAATGACCATGTTTTGATGTGCTCTTAAAAGCATGAAATACATATTTTTCTTGTCTACTGCCTTTGATGTCACAGCCCAGGTTATAAGCGTAGGGCTTGGAACTGTGTGGGTGTGAACCATCAGCCAATCAGAATTGTCAGCATGTCACGACATCATCTTCCTGCAGCTCCAGAGTAATTGGTCACATGGCACTTACTGCTCAGGAAAATTAAAGAACTGCTCGGAGCTGAGCACCCAGGAACACAAATGGCATCAAAGAGGTAAAGTTGTACCAGGGAGGCGGGGTTATGTGCCAGGTATCAGCCTTCTTGGTTGATCCAGAAAACAACATGCCCTGTCTGTGTAAACCACTTTGTTTGTGCAGACGTACTATGCTGTGCTCAACTTGGAATGTTTACTCAGCATTGTTTCTGCATAGGAAAACATCCAAAGGAGTTGTAGGGGCTATCAAACCTGGCAGTGGTCTCAAAGCTTCAGGATAAGGCCAAAGACCAAATACAGCAAAGAGGGTGGGAAGATGAAAAAGTGGAGATAAGACTGCAGCGGGAGGGATGGTGGAGTACAGAGCAAACACGCTTTGGGCAAGTGCTTTCTCAGTGCCATCGCAAGCCGTCTGAGAGGAATCTCTCTGTGCAGTGCAAAAACAATATTTGCTGTTTCATATTTCAAAAAATATACTTATGTGGCTGCAGAGTGTGGGGAGCTCGGCAAGGGATGGAAGAACTAAGGCCCTAATGTCTACAGAAATAGTGTGAAAAATTGCCACTGTCCCTTTCATCTGTTTCTTTTTTTAACTACTATTGAATTTTGTTCAAAAGAAGCGACATCAAAGACACGAGAGAAAGTCATGAGTGTGGAGTAATGTAATTTATTGGAAACCGAGAGGAAAATACCACACAGAGGTTCAATTATAGTGCGGCATATTTTGAGGACAATGCATCTGTTTTAAATTTATCTTGCTTACTTGTCAGTGGGCCTAGCTACCCTGCACAGACTGACAAACATGATTTTATAGCATTAGGCTTATGTGCAGTGATATGGACAAACTACATATTTCTAAAGCCACTTTTTGTCAACGGCAGTAATGTAATGAGTTGAATTATCTTTGTTTTTTATCAAATACTAATACATGCACTTATTTGCGATTGATTAATTAATTGACATGTAATTTAAGTCATCCGTTGACAGGTGCCGACAAGCATTCAGAGAATTTATGTGTGTTTTACACACTACCACTCTGTGTGACCATTTAAGGATGAAAATGTATCAAACGATATTTTTGCAGCCTTTTAAAAGAGAAGACTTTTTTTAAAATCTCAGTTTATATAAAAACCGACTGAATCAGCTGTTAAATATAGGTTATACAACTGTTGACAGCTTATGAAACTGTAGGTGGCTTCATCTGCAGAATTTGGAGGTAGCGTGGATCTCTGCGATTGACTGAGCTCTGATCTTCAAGCCTGACCTCCACGCAAATGATGGATGTGTAAGAACCAACAGTGATAGCCGCATATCCATCAAACAAAGGCGCCCTTGATGAATGAATATGTCCTCTATCAAACGTGCATCACCTCATGAGCCGTCATTCGGGATGAAATGCGTTCTTCATTCAGTGTGAGATTAATGAACTCTGGAAATGATTTAGTCAGCAGCACCCAGAAGGTCAAAAGGAGTTGAGCGTGGGTAAGTTTGGGAGCCGAGCGTAAAGCGCAACTTGATCGGTATGAGCGATCGCCGTCAAGTGAGGATTTACATTTCGACATACTGCTTATGTTCTGAAGTCACTCAAGTGGAAAATTTTACTATTGATGGTAAAGTGCTATTGGTGCACGTGCATTGTTGCTAGGATACAGACCTGTGCAGCATATCGAGGTATATCAAAAAATTACGACAGTCACGCGGTTTATTTGTTATGCATTTGAAACATCAAGGGGGTCTCGAAAGAGGAAATGATGAGCGTCTACAGATTAAAGGCTAGAGGTTTCAGGAACACAATCATTACGTCCAAACTGAGGCTGGATTGGGAAACAAATTGATTTTCGCTTCGAGGGGGGAGTATAAAGTCCTACTATCTATACGCACGCATGGCTAAAATCAATAGTTTCTCTGATTATTTTATTTAAACCTTATGTGTGTTGTGTCCATGTGCATTTCCAGAAGTAAGTTTGAGCATGCTTATTACTTTGATTTTAAACTCCTCTGATATTCCTCTGAGACCCTATCAGATGCAACTTTCATTTCACCAGCCACAGGTTTATGTTTGTGGCCCTCGGGGAGACCGCCCAGGGCCCGGCAGTTTCTCTCCAACCGTGTCTGCCAATACTAATGTCAGCTATATTTTTTTGCTTCATGAAAACAAACTGAGAATAAATATGGTTTCTGTTTACGGTAGCTCTCGCTTTTGCCCTGGTGTTTAAATGTGTATGTATGCAGGAATGTTGGAATTATCAGAACAATGAAACATAATCATATTAGCCCAATGGCTAATATTATCAACTAGCTACCTATAGGTTTAGAATAAATTTTTCTAACTACTACTAATACAGCATTGAATGGTGTAGCACCTCAGTTCAAAAGCTTTACAGCATCAGGATTTAGGATCAATTATTAGGTCCCATTAGTTAACGTATTAGCTAACAGGAACTAACAATGAGATAAATATTTTAACAGTATTTAATCTTGCAAATATTAGTTAATATAAATACAATTTTTTTATAGTAGTTCTTAATGCATTACCCATGTTAACATATGCAACTTTTGATCTTTAAAAGTGATCACTAAAAAGCAATAAAATTAATAAATGCTGTAGAAGTATTGTTTATTCTTAGTTCATGTAAACTAATGAAATTAAATAATGTTAACAAATATGCATATACTATGTGTGTGTACAGACACGCTGCAGTTTGTATACATAAGAATGCAAATGTAAATGCATTCTATGAGAGACGCATACACACAAACTTAAACACACACGCAAAGTACACAAAGGGTGAGCAACTCTGATACAGAAAAGTGCTTTTCATGTCACACTGTTTGCCACAGCAATGGCTTCAAGAGGGATTTCAGAGGATTAGGCAACACAGAGCTGTCAACAAAAGAGTACAAAAGAGAGAGAGACTATAAAGAAGGAATAAAACAGAGTTGAGCTCTGCATGCTGGCATAGAAAGGAGGAACTGGGTTATATTTGCAAGAGAGAGATTACTGACTTACTGGAAGTACCAGTAAGTTACTGGCATCCATTTACTTCTGAAAAAGTGAGTTATTCTAAGGGGTCAGGGTTGGGCTGGTTGGCATGACCTAGTTAACAGCCACCTACTGGTAGCTGCCAAAACCACACTATCTGGAGACAACAGCTATTATTCTTTTATAATGGCCGTTTAAAACAGCAAAATGCACATCCTGTTTAGTCGATGTATATTTAACTTGCTTGCAGCAACAACATTTGAAAAGAGAAACAATTCTTTTATTTTATTTTCAGATTTACAATGCTTAACCGGCGTAAAATGCAAAGGTCAAGGAGGTCCATGAATGCTTGGACGAGGAATAAGTACATAGTTAAGCATACAGTATATGATCAGTTCTGGACATGCATCATCATATTTTACCGCTCCTCTGTAAACAATGGCATAATTGCATGTCTTCTGTGCATTTCTTCCAGCATCAAGCATTAATATTGCAGATCACCAACAAGCTGCGCACCAAACAATGTTGTTCACCCACAAACATAACCCACTTAGAGATCTGTGAGTGGAGAAACTCGTGGTTGGTTTATTTCAACCAAAGCCAGATGATAAGGCTGAGAAGACTTTTTAAGTACAGCAACAATGTACCTCTGGCTCTTACAAACTTCCTTCGTCTATAATTCAGTAGCCACCTCCACTTTTAGATCACCTGATTGATCGTTTGTCTCTAAATGACCCTAACAGGTCATAGCAGTAATGGACTTGCCTCCTACACACAGATGGGTAATCTCTGATATACCTTATGTATGACCACCTGTGCATTCCACTTCACCCGGCACCTCAGGTGTTTCATAATCTCATCTCTGGAGCGCCGGTTCTTCTCAAACATCAGGGGCAGCCAGACCAACATTTAATTTTCAAGCCACAAACCACATCTGATGGGAAAAGCTGTGTTAATGCAGTCATTACTGGCACCATATGAGGCAAATGCGACATGGGAATTGGCGGCCCTAACTGCTTGTTAAATTCAGAGCACTTAAGCACACACATGACCACACACACAATCTGAAACTGTGTGACTTTTTATCAATACTATGTTTTTAAGTCCTGTGCTTAATGTACTAGACTGTGACATCATCTAAGAGGATTTGTTAAGATCAATTGGTCAGGGTTTGGCTGGTTCGCCCCCTGCTGGCAGATGCCGTAACTACACCATTACATGGACAAAAAGTGTTTTTGTCTGACAGCCATTCAAAGGTAACAACCAAAGGTACTGAAATATTTCTTGTCTTAGATATTCAGACTAACTCTTTTGTATAAATAAATACCATGTTTGCATTCAGTGACCTAAATCTAACGCCTGTCGAATTCAGGGTCATCTAGAACTTTTGACAAACTTATTGAGAACAAAGGAGATAATACATTTCTAATTAACAACATTATCTGCTTCAGGCTATTGGCAGATGTGGCTTTAAATGCTAAAGGTTCCTCATAAATATACATTTTAAAATGTGTGTCAAGATCAAGATGTGGCTCATGACATTGGGGTTTATGAGTTCATTGAGATCATTCACGACGCCATTATATCTGCTGCAGGATCAGAAGAAACAGCTTAATTAGTATTTATGCATGCAAATAAATGCTATGTTTATCAATCTCAGAGAAACCTCAAGAGGACTAAGCGTTTATCTGCTGGACACTTCAAATAATAGAATTAGCATTCAAATACCTAGTTAAAACATTAGTAAAACATGTATGAAATAATTGGTTTGTAGTTGTTGCAGAACTAGTGACCAACTGCTAGAGTATATTGTTGCATGTTGTTGACCGTAGCAATGCTACGATCATGGGTTTGATTCTCAGAGAATCCAGGTACAGATAAAATACTCAAGAATACTCAAGTACTAAGTGTGCCTATCAAATGCATGCATGTAAATAAATTGGGGCATAAGATGTGCTGAGGGACTTTCAAAGGCTTTTAGCATATCTAGTTGCATTTACTCTAGGTTGAAAACCTTTTCATCTAAAGTGTTATGCTTAAAATATAGGCATAAAAGTTTGAAATTAGTTTTGTACACGTAGAAGAATGAAGGAATATAATTGTGCCAATATATTAATTCCTTTCATTACAAGACTAAGAGCCCAGCATACAGTAGATGTGAATTCCTTCATAATGTTTAAAAAGCATCTCAGAGTGAGAACTCAAAAAGCATGTTAAAAGAGTACTATTTTGTTAATTCTAGGCAAATTGTGGCTACTTTAAAGATGCTAAAATATAACATTGTTTCTTATTTATTTAGTATTTCTTCAGTCACACAGTAATTATAGTTCCATCACTGTTGTCCCTTCGTTTTAATGAGTTTATTATTATTATAAAATGTCAAAAAAAAAACAAGAATATAGATTGTGTAGGTGACCCTAAACTTTTTGGTAGTGTAGAGCTAAAGAAAAGTAGGTAGAACTGTGCAGACCCTGTTTCAACCACCAGTAAAACAATTTGTTGCAGGTGAAAACATGTAGTCTGTGGAGAGAGATCTATTAAGCTTGTGCGTTCTGATAGGATGGCTTAAGACCTAAAGTGCTGTTGTATTCTGGATTACCTGCATAGGCTTGATCGCCCTAGCTGTGAAAACCAAGCTTCCCATGCAGTCTTAAAGCAATTGTCACTTTTTAGTAAACAAGTGCACACTAATCGGTAATAGAAAATATACAGAGACTGAAGAAACCTCTGACATTTTGTTGGAATTGCAGTGGTGTGCTGATGCAACCTTAATTAGACAGAAGACATTGTTTCAAAGTAACAAACAGCATTATTTAAATAAAAGCCATGCGAATGATATTGGATTTATACATCCTAATACTGTAAGCCAATCAATAAAGAATGCAAGTAAAAAGAGGATTATATCAAAATAAGCTTATTTTCAAGCACTGGATGAATCCTGAATCTTTAAGCCTTGTCAGAATTAAATAGATAGCTTTTGTTTGTTGATATCATGTGTTACAGTGTGCATTCATTTTTAAACTTGTTTGTGGAGTTCGATTTTTACAATACCTTCCAGTTTCTGTTACATAAGTTTGTAAACTACTGCTTTAAATGTGAATTATTCTTGTCCTTAACTTTTGTGACCCTGAGGCCAAACCGGAGCGACTCTAGAGTGTTTATTTTATGAAGGTGATAATAAACCAGGCTATTCCCGTCAAAATAACTAAATAAATAAACCTGCCAAGTCTCTAAAAGACATCTCTCGCTATGGTCTAATTACAGATTTCTGATGTTTACTAGTCTTTTGACATGGTTTTACAAGCGTTCACATATAAAGCCAGTCAAAACCTCTTTGGAGTAAAAGGGACCAAACAGCTTGTTTGGTCTCACAGTGTTTAATCTCACTCGCTTGTTGAAGACTCTGTGCCTCATGTTTTTTTCATTTACTTTTATCAGAGTTAAAAAAAAACATACCTACATATTTTTCAGCAAATCTCGTATAAATCTGTTTTTTTGAAGCTGTCACTTTTTAATAACATTAATAGAGTTTTAGGAACACATTGCTTTTTCAGCTTTAATAAATATTAATATCGAAGAAAAAAATTATATTAAAAGTGTCTGTTCTCTGAAATGTGAATTTAGCTCAGTGCAGCAATACATATAATATATTCACACATAGTTTTAATCCTAGCATTAATCTATACATGGCTTTCTTCGCCTTTAAAGGATTAGTTCACCCAAAAATGAAAATTCTGTCATCATTTATTCACGAGTGACTTTCCGTCTTCTGTGGAACACAAAAGAAGAATTATTTAATAAAATACTGGTCGCTGTTTTGCGTGCAATGATAATGAATGGGGACTGAAACTTTAAAGCTTCATAAAGGACGCAAAAGCACCATTAAAGAACCGCATACTTTATTTTGAGCCTTATGAAAGCTTTGCATGATGAACGAATGAACGGACTAAACTTCAACACATTATTCACAAAAGTTCACAAAAATATCTGCCCTATGAAAAATTTGTGTTTTATGTAAAAAGTTTGAAATGACCTAAGGGAGTGTAAATTAATTCTCATTTTTGGGCGCACTGTTCCTTTAAATGATGTGGGCGCTCTGTCTCCTTCACTTATAATAATACAGTAAAATACTGAATTTATTTGTTTCCATGACAGTGAGACACACGAGTTAAGAGGGGGGTATGTGGTTGATATGCCATTAATGAGTTGTTGTCTTTGATCACTTGCTGTCATTATTTACCATTTGTTATTCCATAACTTTCCAGCTCTAAACATCTGGTGGAAAACAAAACAAGACTTTTAAACCAGAGGGAGAAAAATATTCTGACAATCACATGGTTTGACACCTACAGTATGATACACACGCTGCTGTTATTGCCATTTAACAAGCTCTTAAATAATTTATCAGGGAAGTACATGAAGAAATCATACCATATAAATTAAAAACTTAAGTTAAAAAACACAACACAGAGTCCTGAGGGAGGAGTTGCAATGTTCCCCTAAACTTTTAACTGCCTCCTGGGGGCACATGATAAATTGATGATGCCATTTGGCTTACATTCTCACACAGAGGCATTAAACTGCAGACGTGTCAGGTACATCACCAAACCTCTGACGGGATTCCTCTATACTTCTGTCTCACGAACAATACTAGCATTAAAGATTAGTTTTCCTTTGTGGAATATTAATCACGCTGAGGTGTCTTCCTGTGAAAGTACTCTGTCAAAACAGATCTGGCCCATTCACCAGTGTGTTTCTCAACAGAATGTGATTACAGCTCAAAATCGACGAATACGTCTCAAAAGAAAGGTACTGAGGGTTCAGCAGTAATCATACTATCTGAAGAATAATGTCAGGACTGATATTATCTCACACATAACAGCCGAGAGACTCCCTGAGTTAAACAGCATTTTAAAACCAAGACAAGCACTTGGGTCACGGCAGACATCCGCATGACCTTCAAAAGCAGAAGGAAATGAAGCACACTGCTCAGCTCTGCCCGGGCTACATCCGTATCTGAAGTGCTTTGCCATGTTTGGGCTTGTGAGCTGATTCATTATGCAAGATTTTAAAGGCCGATGCATGTAAATGAGTATGAGGAAATCATATTGTGCTTTTCTATTGATGTTACACAGGTAAACCTTCTAGAAGACACTGGCGCTAAATGTTAGCTGTAGACCTTATCAAGATAAACTGCAGCTTACTGTAACCATATGCAGAGCTCTACAGCTATTAAAAAACCCTGGGAAATCACTTGACGAACAGTTTTTTTTTCTGTGTTGATGCATTTCACATTAAAACAGGCTGGGAAGTACAGTACAGTATGCAGGGGTTCGTCCCAATAGGCTTAAGTTATGTCACAGCTATAAACCATTTTGCTATTTGCAAATCAGAGGCAGATGGTATAAACAGAGTGTTGTTCTCATTTAGAGAGGATGAAAAATGTTTTCAGCATAAAAAAATTTGGTGTGTTTTCTTTGAAGAGAGACTGTAAATTTTAAATGCGTATGTAGCCTACATCGAAAAGTTAATTTTGCCAACTTTTAGGGATGGGGTCTTATATAGAGAATAATTTAAGGAAGGTAAGCTTCTTTGACCTTTTTTTTATTATCCTTATTTTATAATCACTGAAAATGTCATCAGAGTGATATTTTAGACTTGCATTCCACAGCGCCCCATGAGAAAGTTTTGGAGTAGACCATATACAAAAGACTAGCAGTATTATTTACAACATGTGAGCATAACATGCAGTGATTTGGTAAACTCTGTGGGGTGTATCTAACTGTCTGGACACCTACCAACCTCAGAAACGGAAAAACACACTCTGACTGATAAAGGCAGGCAGAATAAAGTCTACTGCTGAGATCAAAGTGTCAAAATAAACACCCAACCTTCAAATAAGCAGTAAACAGAGTGTAAAATAATATAGGAGAGACAGACAGAGCCATAAAGGGAGATTGAAAGTTTTAAGCACAACGAAATTCATTAAATCAACAGGACAAATCTAATTGAAAAGATTACAGCATTTCAGAGACAGAGAAGCATCAACATACACACAGTTAATACTATACCAGCCCTTCAGAATACACTGCCACCCTTTACTGCCACGCCCTAAAAATGTTACCAATGGATTGATGCACAAGATTGTGAATGTTTGTAAGTGTTTGGATAGTTTTAAACTGAAACATTGTATGTTTAGTGTCATAGTATCAAGGTATCAATAGTGTCAAGGTTCCCAGAGAAGAAAATACATACCATCCCCATTTAAAATCTGTAAATACGCCTCTGGATGTGTAAACTGTAGATTATAGAAAGTGATGACCATTATTCATTAATAAACATATATAACATACAAACACGCATACATTTGCTTCAAGGATAATTCGTATTAAAACCTTGATGTTAAATCATTTACTGTATGTGCAGTATTTAGCATTTCATAGCATAGGCCAACAAAAGCTACAGCTTTCCTGTAGCTCAGTGGTTAGAGCATGGTGTTAACAACAGCAAGGTCATGGGTTCGATCCCAGGGATTGCACATACTCAGAGTCAATGTGTAGTATAATGCAATGTAAGTTGCTTTGGATAAAAGCGATAAATGAGAAATGAAGTACCAGCGTACACAGAGTTAGTATGATGTATAAACATCAGGAACATTTCTGTTCACTTACATTAACGTCATCAGATGTAATAGCTATTAATGATGCTTTTCTCTTTTCAGTTGACTGTAATAAGTGGTTGCCTCGCTTCCGATTTACTGTCTCTGCTGTTTTCAGTCATATTAATGTGAAATGTATCATTTATTTGACAAATTTTTTTGCAATGTAATCGTTCATTCCAGTCCTTTTTAGTGTAAACTTAATTTTACAACTTTATTAGCACATTTGGCTGAAAAACACAACCGTCACAGAAATTCAATTTTCTGCGACTTAGTGAAGGGTCAGCTGCTGTGCTAATATTTTCTTTAAAAGCATCCAGAGTATGTTCAAAATACTTCACAGTGTTAAGTTTACCACGGAAGGCCACGTGTTGTGAAATAGCTTTGAGCAGGTGTGCCGAAACACTACTGGCACATAGAAAATAAATTCTAGGCAAATTTTGAGAAAAGGAAATTACCTTTCATTTTGTGACACACATAAGAGGCCTAATTTGTGCTCAGGAAATTGTTCCCTGGTTGTTGCAATAAATGGAGAAGGACAACACTTCACAAGAATAAGCTAATTCAAAACAGAGAGGCAACGTGCCAACGTTTTTGCAATGCTAATACCACGAACATCGTGTTCAAACCGTGGACAATAATCACAATTATCCTCTTACAAATCCACTTGTCATAATCTTACACATAATAAGAGAATTACAGGCGATGATATGAAGCTTACAAGCACAACACTTAGTTTAGAGGACAATTTAAATTCTATATTAACTCAAAACATGGCAAGAAAGGTTTTATTTAGTCCTACAATTAACGTCAAAAAATCCTTCCACTTAGCACACCTTCATTAGACTGCCTACTCTATATTACTGACATGATAGCTTTGTGTTTCTCTCATTTAAAATGGAAATAGATCATTTCCAAAGACCAAAAACAACGGGGAAAAGAGTGCAATTACAGTTCTGATGATGATATTAGCAAGAACGAGTTATGAGGGCAAAAATGCACAAATTTGAAATTGTATTCGTTGTGAAGATAAATTTGCATAAAAGACAAAGTGACAGAGGTTATTATAGAACCCAAATTCTGTAAAAACAGAAACAGAAGGGTAGAGCATATGCTGGTTATGATAAGTAACAAATACATAGGCCTCATTTATAAACTCTTTCATACATGTTTTTAACACACTTTTGAGCCAAGCATGATGTTTTTTTCCATTACTGTTTTTGACCCAGTTTCTAAATTTATTAGTTAAGAATTTAGTATAATTTTATGTTAATTTAACTTAACTTTTACAAGCTTTAACAATTAGCTTGTTCCAGATAAACTGCAATATTCTTGTATATTTAAATTTCTGTGTATTAAGTACTTTGATGTAGCTAACAACTTTGCTAGGTGCTAGCTTGACAGTGGGAACATTGGGGGAATGTCTGGGAAATGATTCATATGTTCACATTTCAGGCGAGTCTACACATACATTGAGACTCTTGACATCTCTCTGCATCACCCACCGATTCCCAGTGCTAATTCAGTGTGTGTTCAGGAGATGTTGTTGGCAGCTGAAGTTATTGGTGAACTCAGGAGAGATGAGTGTTGTACCACTCCTGTCCGTGAGAGGAATTTTTAAATAACACACCTCACTTCCACCGACCTCAGGGGTGACGACAAGTGTCCAACTTGATTAGCTCATACTCTCCGAAGGGGTCCAATCTGTTCATATGTTCCTCTAGCATGAACAGCATTTTAACGTATCAAATCTAATCTACTTATATAATGCAAAAGCAAAACAATTACTCTAGATTGCCTGCTGGTTGGTAGTAATTAAGTGAAGGTTAATTAAAGAAACTAACAAATGAAGAGAAGAAAATAGCAATGTGGAATTCGAGTATATAGCAAAGTATTATTAAGTATAATTTACAATATGCAGGCAAATACATCTGCTGTTCACAGTTGTTGTGTGAAATAAAGGAAATGAAAGAGGGTCTGTCTCAGACCGGAATGATTGTGTTTCTGTTAGTGGAGACTGTGAACAGATGGTTAGAGACCTGAGTATCTCCAGTGGAATAAGTTGCTTTGAAAACTTATCACACAAACAGACCTGACACGCCAACACCTCGTGTGTCATGTGGGAATTGAAAGGAAAACTGAAAAGGCCAGTTACATCCCCACCAGATTTATATACAAAAAAGCCACACACAGCCATCTAGACAGTGAAAAAGCAGCAAAACCCAAGGATCAGATTTTTTAATAACTGAATGTGTTGTGTAAACGTTAATGTACAGCGAGGTCCAGACGTCTGAAACAACATTTCAAATTTATTTAAACTTGAAAATAAGCAAAATTTTAGGGTTTAACGTTTTTTAAATGAAGACAAAATAACAGTGTACTGTTATTAATCAAATGTAAGGAAGTTGGTGACAATGTTAAACTCAGTTTTACAAATTCATGCCAGAACACACACACAATAATGTTTGCACAGCAATAGCTATAAATTATTATAGACATCAAAACCACATGCTAAAATAGTCCTGTACACATTTATCATAACATGAGACACCAAGGGTCTCAGTGTTCCGAAACCTGCCTGATGTCTTTTATTTTTGGGCCAACAAACAATAAACAAACAAACAAATAAATAAAGGATCTCTGTTCCTCTGTTCTTCTCTTGTGTGCAAGATTAACAATCTAGAAAATGCTGGAATTCAGGAGGTGTTTATGAGCCAGTATGCTGACGCAGCACTCACAATACGCCCCAGAGCTTACAACATAACTGCTGTGTCTTCAGCTGCTTTACTGAAAGATTGACCAAGTTTAACTGAGTCATAAGAAGTCATATAAGGTTTTATTATTGTTTTCAATGGTAATAAACTCATGTCCTGTTTATGCCTTGGCGCCGTGTTAGGTTTTATTGTGTCTAAACCCGTATTGTTCTCATCTGAGGGACGTTAGTCTGCCTTCTTTGGTCCTGAAACTTGGCTGACATAGTTTAGCCACTGATTGTTTACATGCACACTGTAAGTGGAAAAAATGACTGCTAATTCTGCATGAGGGTTGTGTTGAGGGTTGTGACAAAAAAGCTGAAAACTGGGCTAATTTAGAACACATTAAAACATTCCAAAACATTCCAAAATGTCCTAATGTTTAGATGGCAGACTCATTTGTCATGAAGTCTTATGGGAAGCAACTGCAATGAGACTGAATCTTATTTTAAATTGCTCTAGTTGTCCTTTGAATGAGAAGTTTGTTTTGTGTTTCATCAAAGAAACATCATGGTGTAGATGAGTTTTGAATAAAAATGTTCCCTTAAACTCCACTTCTCCAACCATGGCTGTTCTTTATTACATTTTTTATCCTGTAATAAGTAAGGCATGTTCATAACACTCCTTTCCGGCATCTGATAAATTACCGCTGCCATAACCAGTACAACATGTACACAAACATCTCATTTTAATAAAGTAATGTGATTCTAAAGAAACATACACCTTGTGTTCTATATAAGAAGCTTGATTGATTATTGTGGAATTTTAGATCAATTAAACAGCGACTGTGTGTATGTGTGTTTACACAAGGTATCGTATGTAATGATGCAGTAATGATTTTTACTAACCACACTGAAAATAAAATAGACATCCAACCGAACTTTCCTAGTTACTATAAAGCTCTTTATTTCTGATTCATCGGCTTGCATGATTCACTTTATGATACACAAAAGGCTTTAATGAAACAGTGTCCCAGGCTGAAAATGAAGATCCCAGAATCTCCCAGAAACAACAATATTATTTTTGCCATTAAGTGAACCTGATGTATACAACAATCCAGGTAGAGGCAATAAAGTGCAGGCAATCAGACATACAGTATATAATATAAATGGGCATTTACACCATTCTGATTTTGTTCATCTATGAGTATCTATGTCACTAAATAACAGCAAACTGAAGAAGCAATAATGACATAAATGTCAACTTCATAAACAAACAAACCTTTGAATCATTTCCTACTGTGATAGATCTTATTCAAGACCCTTTGGTTTCAAAGGGTGCGACATTTTTATTAAACGGTCAACAGTAAACACTTATTGCGTTTTGCCAATTGCAGTCCTGAAGGCTGAAGACATTTTAAGCATCTATAAACCTCACGTGCACTTTTAATTCTTCCAGAATTGAATCAGTCAAAAGTAAACTAATAAATACACAGACTCCTATTAAATTAACTCATACTGCGGGGGCCTGATATCTATGCCTGGCCTCAACTGATATTTCATATACATTGATTAATAAAAAGTTTGACAGCCCTGCGTGCATCTATAAATTAATGTGGACGACTATCAAAAAGCCACTTTTTAGTTATTCATTCCGGTCTGATCCGCAGCATATGTTTGTTGAATAATAAGTCCCATGGCTGTGTTTACACAGCTTCTTGTTTACCTTTTGTTGTTGGGCATGGGGTGATAATTTTATTAACTGCTCAGGATATCATTGATCTCCTCTGGCTATTAAGAATTCATTATTTTCTTTGTCAGTCTCGTATGTTCTGAGGGGCCACTAATTACAGGTTGAGCGATGTTTCATTCCACCGAATTTCATGAAAGATCTTAAACCTGACACTACTAATAATAACTAATAATAATAACGCGATTTTTCATTCGTTATCCACATTTAAAGTGATTGATGGGCTAGCAGCGAGCTTCTGCAAACTGTCTTTTAGAAACTGAAATAAAAATATTAACATTACTAAACTGAAATACTTTTCATGACTCCATAAAATAAAATACAACAGAAATTACCACAAATATAGCTAAAAAAAGCCCCCAAAAAAACTATATCTTCAGTTACATAGTACATGCTTTCTTTAAACATAAGAAATCCAGAAGACAGCCATAATACTGTATGTGACCCCCCAAAAAATGTAACGTCCCAGATTCACCAGGCTCCACCCTCACTCCCCCTGCTTCTCTCGAATTCTAATCACCAGCCCCTGTCATCAACACTGCATAAAAGCACACACTATGGACTACAGTCTCCTGACCTGTATGTTCTCCAGCGTTGTTCTCCTCGTTATCCATCAAGCTCCTTCTAACATCCTCCTATTTCTCCCGCTTACCATTATCACCTTCCCTGGAGCTCTTTCACTCCATTACTCACCTGTTCCACTTACCCGCAGAAACTGAGGTATGTGTACATCCATCGACCGACCGTCACAATTTCCATCCAGCCCTGCAAAGTTAAGAGACTGATTATTTCATCTGATATTTCATTCTAACAGTTTCATTTCATTCTAATATTTCATTCATGATAACAGTTAACACATTAAATTTGGCAGCCCTAAAATACAGGAAAACTAAATTGAAAATTTAAAAACAAAATTAAACTTAGTCATAGAGCATAAACCAAACTAAACTGAGAGGACAAACTGAATGTGAAGGTAATATAAAACCTCAAATAAAAATATAATGATGCTGCTTTCAGCTGCCAGTAAATGTCAGTGAATACAGTTTGTTTGTAACAGATAAGCCATGATGCTCTTTTACCTAAATCATATTCAGTTTGCATTTTATAGATCCCCAAATAAACCTACCCACAGATGGCACTGGCCTTAGAGCAATAAGATATGTCCCGCAATAACAAGGAGAGGTCATATTTAATCTAAAGACCAAATGTGCTGCCAAATTCACTCAGGAAACATGAGGGATTTGTTACAGAACATTACGGCAGGGCTGGAATCTGACACCTGTCAGTCAATGTGTCCACCAATCACGCGGCATACAGCTGTTCTCTCCACCCCCATTTTAGAGAATAAATTAAATTATATTCTCATCATCTTATGACTGCATTGCCAAATCAGGAAAGAGATGTTTGCTTAATACAATTGCAAGACTTTCATTAAATTAACCTTTCACAATCCATTACTCACCTGCAGCAGTCATAAACCAATCGCATGTGTTTATTTTATGGCTAACCAACTGTATGGAAACAAGTCAATATTCATTTGTTGCATGATATTAAGGCACATGGTACGGGTGAGAGAAAATGTAAAAAAAAATTAAAGACAGGCACAGTGGAGAAAGACAAGAGTACAGCAGACGAGTGAAGTCGATACTGTATTAAAAGTTTCTTAATTTGTCTGTGCTACTGTGTAAAAGGTGAACTTTTTTCAATCTATAACTTTGTTTTGGCTGCACCTGGTCTCTAGTTGATTAAAGTACCCCCCAAACCCCCCTTCATTTATAATCTTGGCCATATTTCATTCGCCAGCTTTCTGTCCTTTTGTAATTACCATAATGCCCTGTTGGCTCCATAGCTTCTGACTGAATGGAACGCAATTATACACTGGTCACCATGCAGCGACTAACGTGGGCATTTTTTGTGAGACACTGGGCAGTTTTAATGGCAGAGATTTTAGTACGTGAAAAACAGTAGAAACTTGGCAGAGGCAGGACTCATGAGGTTCCTTCAGAATATTCCTGGAATGAGATGAAGCATCTTTTTTTTTACTTTGAAACAACATTTTTTTTGCTCCTGAGGGCAAGACTGTCTGAGTTATTTGATGTTTTAATACACTGCTTCTTAGATGTCTAGAAATGTTTTCAGAGGTTTTACTAATGAAACTGGCCTGCAGGTAGATGTGGCTTTGTATGATTACGGGGTGGCAAAATAACCAGAAGGTAGAAAAGAGTTTGGCCCAAACCCAACAAAATCGAATTATACCATATGGATTGCGCCATTGAAATTGATGACAAATATTATGTCGGTTTTAGTTATATTAAGCCAATCGGTTAATAATGCATATACTTTATGATCCGTTGTTTGTTTGGGAAGTGGCTCGTCCTGAGGGAAATTCATCTTTAATCAGTCACCAAGTTAATATCGAATGACTGCAAAGGTCACTGAATGGTTTTTGAGTGAGCATGACAGTAAAGCAATGAAAGGTGACATCTCAGATTACCAGACCTCTAGCATCTAATTGGGAGGTAAACAGGATCCAAGCTGACATGATTTCTTACAAGGTCCCTGGAACAGAGGCAACAATAATACGTTTTTTTTTAACATCACCTGACACTGGGGTTGAAACACAAGGGTACACTAACACACCTATAGGTTACTAACTCTATTAGTACAACACGCTACAAATGATATCATTAAACAGTTGCACAGTTTTTGCATGTGGCATTCAGTCTTTATTACTACCCGTCTGAAATGACTGCCTTAAGTCATTGGAATTTTTAACTTACACCTCATACATTAAAAATTTCATACTCATAAAAAACTGTTTTTGCTTGATGCAACTGAAGGAAATAATTATTAAAAAGAGATGTTTGTGTATATTCGCTGTTAATTACAGTAGCAATATTTCATCAAATGTTTAAAAGGAGAATTATAATCGTGCATATATCCTATGTAGCTATGCACTTTAGCGCACATTAGGTGTTTTAAAGAGCCGATTCCAGCACCTGAATCACAATGGCGAGTGATGCTATATAGTTACAGTTAAAGTTTGTCAGATTGTGGACATTCCAACCTGCAAGATAAGGAATTGTGTCGTGCGATTACGTTTAACATTATTTTATTTACTATTTTCTTCGCTGCACATGCCATGTTACCTAATTTGCATAATTCCTTTAGTGAAGCTGACGCAAACGATCAGCTTGTGAGCGCAAGTTATTAATTTCTTAGCGATTTCTCCCCAAAGGGACCAAGTACAGAATACAGTAAGAGCTTTTCTACTCTCTCACCTGATTTCACCTTGGAGAATAATTTCCATATTCATTATGAAACAAGTGGTAATAGATCAGCAGAAGTACTGCTCAGTTTGAGTAGCACAGTAACTGTTTTTGGAGGGATATTATCCTGTTGGAAGAGCGAGGCATGCAGGAGAATACAAAGCAATGCAGATTTCAGAAGGGCAACAATTATCTAAGTTGGTGGTGAAGGTCAGTTGGCAGAGAATAAAAAACTGACAGAGTCAAGGAATGTGAAAAGATGATTGTTTTGAAATATTTCACTATAGGAGAGAGAGTTGTCAAACAGGGAAGGGCTAATATTCCAGTCACTTTAAAGTTTTCAGTCAAGAGTCCAATTACACAAATGCGTGTTTTTCCAGCAGTGGTTGTATGATGGTATCAGACACACTACAAATTCAATATTACATTATTTTTTTACATCTTTTGGATTAATTGAATAAACGTGCATCAGTATACATTGAAATAAGCATCAACTACTAAATACATTTGAACTGTGTCTGGACAAGTGTCTGGTATTTTTATAAATGTCAGGTTATATAATTGTACAATTAATCAATACATTACAGTGCCTTGCAAAAGTATTTATACCCCTTGAACTTATAAAACATTTTGTCACCTTACAACCACAAACTTAAATGTATTATATTGAGATTTTATGTGATACACAAAGTAGCACATAATTGTAAAGTGGAACGAAAATGATATACAGTTTTCTAAATTTAAGCAAATACAAATCTGAAAAGTGTGGTGTGCATTTGTATTCAGCCCCCTGTACTCTGATACCCCTAAATAAAATCCAGTGCAATCAATTGCCTTTAGAAGTCACCTAAATAGTTAATAGAGTCCATAAGTGTGATTTAGTCTCAGTATAAATACACCTGTTCTGTGAAGGCCTCAGTGGGTTGTTAGAAAACACTAGTGAACAAACAGCATCATT
>JAZGTI010006884.1:0-22610 GCA_036877585.1 Botia kubotai | reverse complement strand
CTGAGGAAGAGACAGGTGGCAGAGCTGGAAGTAGTAGAACTGAAGATGTTGAGGTTTTCTTTGGGAGTGACGAGGTTGGACAAGATTAGGAACGAGTTAATCAGGGGAACGGCTCATGTTAAATGTTTTGGGGAAAAAGTCAGGGAAGCCAGATTAAGACATGTACACAGAAGGGACAGTGAATATAACGGTAGGAGGATGTTAGAAATGAAGTTACCAGGCAGAAGGCAAAGAGGAGGTATATGGATGTGATAAACGAGGACATGAAGTGAGTGGGTGTGAGTAAAGTGGATGTAGATAATAGGGTTAGGTGGAGACAGATTATTCGCTGTGGTGATTCCTAAATGGGAACAGCCGTAAGGAGAAAAAGAGGAGAGTTTACCAGACAGGCTTGGCACGTTCGATGGTGGTACGCATACGGGGCTTGACATAGTCATAGTAACCCTGGTTCTTATGCTCCTCTTGACACCAGACCAGCTCAGCATTGGGATATTTCTCGGTCTCTTCCTTCACCAGGTCAAACGGGAAAGGAGAAAGCTGGGAGGAAGGAGAGAGACTCAGAATCAGAACATTACATCACAAATAATCAGACATACTGTATTCACTGAAAAGTTAAAGAAAATATTGTTTATTTTTTGCTGTAGACAGTGGTACCTGCTCAATGCGAGTAATAGCTACAGAGTTCTCCATGTCACGTGCTTTGCGTTCACGGGTGAGCTCATAATAGACCTTTCCTGTGCAGAAGATAATGCGCTTCACCTCTGAGGGGTTTTGGGTTGCGACTCCATTGTCTGGGATAACACGCTGGAAATGAGTGCCTGAAAGAGATGCACAAACAGACAAATCAACACACTCAAAATGAATTCAGTGATTTGAGTTTACAAAAAACAGTCTTTGAGATTTAACAGTCTGCATTCAAATGAGGTGCTGACCTTTGCATAAAGGTAAGATATGTTAATTACTGTCTTGTTATAGACTAAAGGATGGGAATTCAACAAAGAATAAATTGATGGAGATGTTAATTTCTACACACTGTCTGTATTCTGCAAAACGTAAGGTTTAAGCAAAAGCGCCTGCAGTAATTGAGGATGCATTAACAAGCCATCACACAAGCACACAATTTTAATAATTTGAATAACTGTCAAGCACCTCACAGTTAAAATAAATGCAAATTGTTAAGGTTCACATGATTCACAAGGCGGAGTAAATCTACACCCTTTTTTTATTTTCTTTGTTGATTTTTGGGGAAAATGTGCAAAAATATGTAAAAATTTAAATAAGCTTATAGTCCTCTGGCTGCAGAAAGCATAACAATTAAATGACAAAATGTGTCAAACTAACAAGCAAGGGATGAAGCACATGTAAGACTTTGTTAATGACAGATGTTCCAATTTTGCACAATTCTGCAGAGCTTTCTACAGAGCTTGTTTGGTCTGCTAATGCCATAAAAGTATACAAGCACACTTTGCAATACACCATGTTAAACTGACACCATGTTTTGTGAATTTTTGCCTCAGGCTTAACTGATCAGTCACTGGTAGTTTCTGACCTGGTAGCATCTCGTCAAAGTTAGACTTTGCCTCTGGATGGCGCAACAGAGATTTGGGAGTGAAAATAATAAGCTAAAAAAAACAAAAGCAGTTAATACTGTAAACCACTGTTAAAATCTGAATCATTCAAACACATAATTGGTTTGATATATCATTTGATGGTTCTGATGCTTTTAACTCACAGGTTTCCTGAAAGGAAGAAGAATCTGCCTCCTTAGCACATGGAAGCAGTTGGCAGGAGTTGAACAGTTTACAACAATCCAGTTACAGTCATACAGCTGACGCACCGCAAAGTCATCAGTGATTTTCTGCAGGTGATCAATAAACAAAGAGCACAGTTTCAAAATGTTTCTGAAGTTTTAGTTATGTTTATGATTATTAAATTACAGTCTGAAAGAAAAGTATTAATTGCATCTGTTAATCTGTGTGATAATCACAACTCTTCACGCTCTAGGGCATAAATGTTTTGGTGAATTCCTCAGATTATGAGTGCCAAAGGTGCGGGAATAATCAAAATTGTGACCAATTTTTGGGCTCGATTCTAAAATGTTTGGAAAGTACTTTGTAATTCATTGTTGTAGAAAAAAGGGATGTCAGTGAATAAAGAAATAAACAGACTAACAAAAGAAGTGCTAGGCAATCGTGGAGTGTCTTACAGGGTTGAAGTCAGGGTCATCGTTGCACATCTGTAGGAAGCGTTCTGGACGAGCAGATGAGTGCTCTGGTCCCTGCAGGGATAGAGAGACAGACAGAAAATGATCAACTCATTTACAGTCAACTCATTCAGAGGAACAGAGAGAAAAGTGAAGGCAACTTTAAATTACATGGTTCAGTCAAAAATGAAAATTTTGAGAATCATTTAACTGGATGAATTTCTGAACTGGGGCTATTCACGGAAAAGATTTGATTTAAAACAACCATACATTCATGATTCAGACATAGTTACTTCTCTCATAAATGTGCTATGGTAAGCTAGGGATATCATAATTTCAGTAAATAATGTAATAATCCTTTAAGCCTTTAATCAAAATGACTAATCCTCAGACACTGATTTGCAACTGGTGATGAGATATGAATAATGAGTTACATAGTCTCACCATGCCTTCCATGCCATGTGGCAACAGTAAGACAATGCCATTCTGGCGAACCCATTTAGCTTGTCCAGGGCAGATGAATTGGTCTATTATACATTGAGCTGTGTTATGGAAGTCTCCAAATTGGGCCTCCCAAAGAACCAGGGCATTGGGACTGGCCATAGCAAAGCCTAACTCAAAACCTAAGGAGAAACCACAAAGATTGAAAAGGAAAGAAATATTTTGCATTATCTAAGAGTTTATGTTGAAAATTAAATGTGTACTTTGCGTGTTTGGATACCTAGTACTCCATACTCAGACAGAGAGCTGTTGCAGACTGTGTAGGGGGCTTGGTTAGGAGACAAATGGTTCATGGGGATGCAGACCCTCTTATCCACGTTCTGATCATGGAGAACATGATGACGGTGACTGCAAAGAGACGCAACAGGTCAGTAACCTTTATACTGGGTCCTGTAGGTGAAATCCAAAATAATGCTTCATATCTAGTCATATCTTACTCATGAACTTGTATCTACTGAGTTTATATCTAGACAAAATCACCAAAATTAGAAGATTACAAATTTGTAGACTACACCGATTCATTTCTATGGCAATTCTCATAATGCCAAACTGAACGTCTAATCACTACAATATTTCTTCTCTACATGGGCTTGCAAAATATTTAAGAATGCACTACAAACAGTGTTTATAATGAAATTACATATCAACATGTGCAGCGCTTGCTACCTAACTACATTTAATTTCTAAAAACACTGATATTTTTGGTTGTAAAAAATACTTTGACATTATTTTACATTACATTGCATTTTACATTTACATTATTTTTTTATTGAAATTTGACTATTTAGTTTCACTTTTATGATGAGAGTGTAACTGTGGGAAGGGCTTCGCTAATCTCAGTACCTGAAGGTTCCTCTCTCCACATCCTGGCCACTGAGACGCACATGAATACCCTCCTTAAGTAGAGAACCGAAAGCCATGTACTCTCCCAGAGCCCAGTCCACCGTCCTGTTCTTAATCATGTCACCACGACTCCTCAGAATACGAGTCAGACCTGTATGTGATTCAGAGGAACAGAAAGGGGCTTAAGGATGCATATAAATGCGGGAATATATGCACACATGAATGACTGTGTGTCTGTGGTCTACCTCCGTGAATAGTAAAATCCTCCACAGGTACTGATGATGCCACTTGTCCAATGTTTGTGAGCTCCTCTTCCGACAGACCTGTAGATGGGCAGCTCATACTCTTGGGCTGGCCATCCAAAGTAAAAAAACCTGAAAATATCAAATATATGTTGTATCATAAACCGAAATGCTGCCAGCTTTCTTCAGTAATACATTTTCTTTAACCTTATTCAGGAGTTTACCGGGCCATGGAGAGTCCAGCCAGTGCTTGATGTGGAGGATCTTCTCATCCTTTGAACGAACATAAGCTTCCTCGCAGATTTTATCATACTTGGCGATTTCCTCCTGTGGGCGTCAGAGGTTTTGTTTAATGTTTGGTGCTTTTAGACATATTCACAATGATTCAATAAAATATTCATTTTGTTATGTTTAAAGTAAAAAAAAACAACCAAAAAAACATTGAAACCCAATCACAATGAAACGTGACTGCGCCAGAACTGACTAACAGCTCACCTCATACTCCTGTCGTGTGACAACACCTTCAGCAATGAGCTTCTCGGCGTACTTCAGTAGAACTCCCTTCTGCTTCTTGATCTGTTTGTACATCAGTGGCTGAGTAAACATGGGCTCGTCCATCTCGTTGTGGCCCATACGACGATAACCCACCTACAAGGAAGACATCTGACTGTTTAATGGATGTGTAAACATCACTATGGCTGTGTATGAAACTGCCTCATTCCCTACATTACTAATATAGTCCACCTGATGGAGTTTTAAGTGGGAATTTGGACACTTGCGGCAAAGGGCTGCTACTCCAGTGAATAAGAAGCAGCTGGCCATTGAGTGCACATTTTTTTGTACAGTCATTATTTTGGTGCATCATGGGATTCTTTAAGTGCACTCAATGTCCACAATGGTTTTTGACACCATTACAAATGGACAATTTCTTCAAACAGTGCACTATATAGAAATACTGGGGCAATTTCAGACCCAGCTTATGATTATGTTGCCAAACAACAATGCACATTTTTCCATTACTGCAGAAAGAGCATTTATATGTAAGCTAGGGAAACAGTCACATGACAGACAAACACTACTACTCACCAAGTCCACCACCACATCCTTGTGGAAGGTTGCTCTCCACTCTGCAGCCACATTACATACATACATTACAGCTTCAGGGTCGTCAGCGTTGACGTGGAATATAGGGGCGTTTACCACACGGGCGACATCAGTGGGGTATGGAGAAGAACGTGCCATACGAGGATCTGTTGTGAAACCAATCTGAGGAAGAGACACAGGATGGACTTCAGTGGTCACTGGGCTGAGTGTGTGCTAGCACAGACCATCAGGTATGGGTTTGTGTGCGTGTGTGTGTACCTGGTTGTTGACCACCACGTGCACAGTCCCATGTGTGGTGTAGGAAGGCAGATCGCTAAGATGGAAGGTTTCATAGACATTGCCCTGACCTGCAAATGCAGCATCACCATGGAGCAGAATGGACATCACCTGAAACACACACAGCATTTTTTAAGCATATATTCCTAATGTTATTCTACACAGTAATAATGATAGTGTAATTTTTTCAAAGAAAAAGGAGATTTTAAAACCTAGCAAAATGTAGGAAGTATTAAAGTACATTTTCAACCACAGTATGCCAAAATGAATAATTCACACCACATAATATATTTCACATAATGCACACGGAGGTGAGTCGAATGCAGTGCATGTTACCCGATTGCCCTCTGTATCTCCGCAGTAGAACTGCTCTGCTTTAGTTTTCCCCTGCACCACAGGGTTCACTGCTTCTAGATGGGAAGGGTTGGCCACCAGTGAGAGGGTAATATTTCTGTCTGTCACACGATTGATCCTCCTGTGGTACATTCCCAGGTGGTACTTGACATCTCCTGATCCCTGTCACACAAACACTCACACCTTGAAGCTGTACTAGTGAGGATCTCTCATATACGCAATTATTATCATACTACAATAATAATTTTTACTATACCCTACTCCTAAATCTAACTCTCATACAAACCTGCTGACATTCATTTAAAACAACCCAAAACAATAAACCTGTGATGAGCCTTTTAAATAGTTAGGATTATTTCAAATGTCCTCCCGAGATGTTTTTTTTAAAGGTGTGGAACTCAAATAAAGAGCCCAAATTGCGCACACACACTTCACAAAAAAACCTCTTTAGACACACATCCGTCTAACCTCATCAGCAGCTTCCAGTTTTGAGTCGAACTGGCAAAAAATCTGCTCCAGTTCCTTACGGATGACATTGGCAAGAACATTTAGTCGCCCTCTACAGAAACAGACAGACAGAAAGAGAAAGTTACAGTCTGTTACAATAAATGAATCACCACAGGAGCCTGTGGTTGTCCTGCACTATAATAATCATTTCCCGTAGCCCCCCCCTCCCTCTATCCATCTGCATGCGTTTCTCCACCTGTGAGGCATTCCCATGATGACCGTGTCTACTCCATTCTCGCTTGACTTGTCAATGATGGTTTTGAGTGCAGGGATCAAACTCTCACAGCCCTCCAGGCCAAAACGCTTTTCAGACGACCATTTCCTCTGTAGGAACTCCTCAAACCTACAGACATCAGCACATGTATTACATAAAAAATCAGTCTACCTTTTATTTAAATTTGTATTTGTCAGAAAATAATTAAAATAATAAGCACCAAACTTTACCATAATATCAGTTACAGTTATAAAAAAGTAAATTTAACAACTAACATTTTACTCCACTAAAAAGTAATTGATTACACATTACTTGCAACACTTGTAGAGACTTATAATGGTGTCCATGGTTATATACATGGCCTTTGGGAGCATGTGTATTTGAAATTTAATAAGTATAGTGCGTGTGTGTACCTAGTGGAGCGGACCATGCGGGCCAGCAGGGTTCTCTTTTCCTCCAGGCTGAACTGCATGACTCCAGGTCTCTCAAACTTCTGTCTGATCCACTGGCACTGGTCCAGGTCATTGATGAACATAAACTCAACACCTATATGCTGGCAGTAAGCCATCTGAGAAACAAAACTCTCATGAACAGCTGTTCATCTAACACTGGGTTAACCATGTTCATCATGACAAGACAAGTTTAAATTTTAAACGTGTATCTGTTTGTAACACTACCATGTGGACCGCCATAAGCTAACAGACACAGACTAAAAAAACAAAACTCCAACTGATTTCATAGCGCCTTGAAGAGAGAGAGATTTTGAGTCTGCTTGATTAATTATGGCTTGCCTACTCTGGACATTGTGTGATAAAGAGACAATCATGGAGCTGAGGCTAAAAGGTTCCTTGTGGTCTGCTCACCTCCAGGCGACGGATGATCTCTCGGAGGGGAAGCGCGCTCTCATTGCCCCCGATAAAGGTGGTGGTGGGCAAGCGGAACACCTTATCCAGATCAGACTCATCCAGGCCGTAGAAACCTGACAGCCATTCACAGACCACGACCACCCAAACACAGAGAGGTGGGTGGAAAGAGAGAGACAGACAGGGAAGGACAAGGGAGTCAACAGAAAAGACAGATTGACAGATGACCAGCACAAATGCCAGGTCAAATGAAGAGTTAATGAGAAATAAAACAAAATAGGGATGAAGATTATAAGAGTAAACAAAATAAATGACAAATGACAAATAAGGAAAGAAAAAACAAGCATATGCGAGTTAGATAGTGATGAATGAGGTCAACAAATGACAGTGATGTCATGCATTATTTAAAAACAGAAACATGGTGGCCAAGTGTTATACGGTAATATACAACAAAAGGCACCAGCCAAAGGCAGGATGAATATTATGGATATAAAGGGAAATGAAATCATCACAACAGGAAGATAAGCAACAGATATAGGGTGGAGAAACATGCAGGAATTAGTGTGCAGATGGAAATAGAGGAAAAATGAGAGGGTGACAGAGAGAGAGAAAGTGAAGCAGTAAAAGACAGAAGAAGTGGTTTGTAAATAAGCAGTATAGAGGGGTGGAGTATTTGGGAGTTGAAATAAAAAGGATATACTTGATTAATAATCTTATCAATATCATTATTTGAGTTTTATTATTGTTAGTATCATTTGTTGCATTTTATGCATCCAATGTTACAATTGATTGAATTAATTGAAACAGTAGTACAACATTGGATAATAAACAAGACAACACATGACTTATTCAGTCGTCTGATGGGACTTCTCAATAAATCAGGCTGTTTTTGACTGCTTACAGACATTCATGACACAAACTCTCTAATGCAGAACTGCATTTAAATGTCATGTCAAAAACTGCATGAAGACGTACTGCATATGACATATGGTGTTAAATTCATTTAGTCATTCATTTAGTTCATTTAGTCAGTCATTTAGTAACTCATAGACCCCTCATTAGCACTAATAATCATACTCTTAGGACAAGTTATGAAATTGACTACACATCATTTCTTCATTAAAAACTAAACTTTTGAGTTATTGACACTTCCAATACATCCCACTATAGATCTATTACTCCATTTAAATACCACAACATGCGAGTTAGCAGCCCTGGCACAAGATATTATTCTTTAAATAAACATACATATCTTTAATAAACTTATAATAAGGAACAAATGAATTTTATGGAAATAATTATTTGAGTGATGCTGTGACTACCTAGAAAAAAGGCAAACAGGCTAAAACAAAACTTCTGACTTGTGTCATGCATTAGACTGTACAGTGGCACTGTAAGGCTAGTATTCGTGGAAACGGACTTTGTGTGACATTGGGTGTTTAGCAGCAATGCAATAAAAGGCAGCCATGCACCTCAAGGCATATGAGTGTGTTAGAGAACCTATAGCATACACGCTCAGTGAGTAAATCTGGGCATAAATGAGAGGCAGATAAAGAGAGAAACAGAGAGAGGGAGGCAAAGCACAGGGAGGATATTCATGGTTCTGAGTGTTTGTGTGTCTGTGAGTGATGTAGAGATGTGTGTTAGTGGGGTATTCCAAGACTGCCACATAAAACCCTCCTTTAACACATCTGAAGCTGGAGGGCGGCAAAGCCTCCAAAAAGCACTTCACTAAAAACCTTTCTCAAAACGACAGCTCGAGCTGCATTCTTAACTATGATCACACAAATATACACATACACATCCCACTCAAAGCATGTATGTATGTATATATTAACACTGAATTATAGCAATATCTTGAAGACTGAAGAATCTTTTATAAAAACTTTAAAGGAATACTTTAGGTTATTTTAACTAAAAAAGGAAGGGGAAAAATATTTTCTGATACATTGTGATTCTTTCTATAATGATTGTAATCGATTTATAAAAATTCTGAATCGATTCTGCATACCACTGAACTGCATGCCAGTGTTTTCTGGAATTCAACTTCCCTGATTCTGATTCTTCCTGTTAGTCATATTACTGAAATATGATCATTTATTTTGCTGTTTGTGGTGCACACTTAGCTGAGCTGAACAACAAAACATTTGTAACTTAAAGAATAAATTTTAATTCATGCAAATGCAAGTGTTAACAAAATTTGAGCCTCACATTTCTGCATTTAAAACCAGACATAATTGCCTGCCTGGCTTGGTATTATAGTAACACATATAGTAAATGTATTTCTATAAACATTTTCTGCTGGATGTTAGCAAAGCACAGATGTGTAGTACATACACATCAGGCAGAAAATAACCTAAAACATTTCTTTAATATGACTGGGAATCAATCTCCAAATAATCTGTAGCTTACATTCTATGTCTGCAATTGTACAATTTAAAAAAAGTTGACAAAGCCAAATACATTCCTAAGCTAAACAATCATTTTAACCTTCTGCATTTCTGAGTACTGTCTTTCCATTCAATGTGGAACAGTAATTGATATACAGGACTTAAACTGTTTGAGTTTTCATACAATACAGAGATATAAGAATATTTATGTGGGGTGTCGAGCTATTCAACATAGTGCCAGCATACCAAACAGACAGATTCATGTTCTTGAGTCACAGGCATTGATAATCAGGCTTTTAACACAGTGCTATGCAAAAACAGCCACCAAATATACACCACTCTTACTGTTCGCTATGGACAGCTGTTTAGGGCATATGAATTACCCATTTCCCAATTACAGGTTTGAGAAACTTCAGCAAAGTGAAATTTAGACTCTGTAAAGCAAGATCTGTATATATCTTGCTATACACGTAGATATACATGTATACAAGTTCAATTCTCTGTCAAGCATTCCAGGTCATTACTGAATCATTCTTACTCTACATTTGACTAACAGAATACAACAACAGCAAATACAAACTACATGACTATCATCATAAAACATACTAGTATCTAAAGACTAATATCAGCCACTTTCTAAACGTATTCTATTAGTTCCCTCTATGCAGAGCTTACAAAACATACTAACATGCAAAACAAAAGTGCAGCACTATCTATACTCTAAAATACTACATTTCCCTGTATAACATTATTATAACATTGTTTCCTTTAAACAAAAAATTGTTACAATTGTTGTTGTTTTTAAAAAAAAAAAACCATTGAATTGAGAGAAGTAGCTCCTAAAATTGCAGGGTGAGTTTTTAATGTCTTTTTAGAACGACTCCCACAAGTCCCCCACCCCTAAAAAATTCATTATTTCCCCCATGTGAGCTTCTGACGGGGGAACTCCCCCGTACAATACAGTTACTGTCTTCAAGTGTTATTATTAAGTTAAAGTGAACAAAGTGTTCTGAATGAAACAGAGCCAAACTGTGGCTCCAAAACCGTAATATGACCTGAACTGTGCCATTGGTATATTGTTACACCCCTAAAAATTATACTTAAGAGAAATGCTTTTTATTTTCTTCAGGCGATACAAACTCACGGGACAGAGTTCATGATTTGGAATGCTCTAAAATGCAATTTTTTTTCATTTTTGCTCTTGAGCACTTGCATGTGTATGAATGAAAGTCAATAGAATAAAAAGTGTGGTGTGACTTCCTTATAACAATGCCAAAAATCAGAAAAACACCCAAAACGAGAAAAAGCAACTATAAACTACAACAGCTACTAAAAAACACAATAAATAGCAAGAGGCACAGAATTGCTTGTCATCAAGGCCTACCTCCAATGGTTAGAGCACTTAGACGATTCTTGACATGTGTATGGTCTGGAGAGGCAGTAACAGGAAAGAAAAATCCACTGGGAATTAGTCAGTCCCCACCCCTTACAAGGCCAATACCAATGAGAGAAACATTACACAAACTTAGACATTTTGTTTTAATGCTAAGACAACTTTACTAATGACACTGAAAAAATCACTGAGGTGAACCTTACATCTTATAAATTCCTGGTAAAACACCACTAAATATCCAAATCCACTAAATTACAACAGGCATCTAACTAGATGTGTGCAAACTAGAGTTGTGCAAAGGCACATAAATCAATGGTGCAGCATACGTCTTGGAAGCCATGACTGATGTTATGACACATCATGACTAACATGTCCAACAGCAACGGGAGCTTAAATTAAGTCCCACACACAGCCAGGCAAAGCCAAGACATGACCCCATAAGAGAACAAATTACTTACATTTTATTTTCTTAAACATTCTACTTTTTGTACTGTTTTTCATCTGAAGCACACATAAAGAAACAGTTCATTCAAAAATGAAAACTCTCTCATAATATACTCATTCCCATGTCACACCATCCTAGATGTGTATGACTTTTAGCTTGATAAATTCAAATATGGTTGCGCATCAATAAGATCAAATTTCATTGGTTCTTGTGTGTCACGTTACTAGTCATCATATCCGTTGTGACGAAAAATGTCTTTGGAGGTTCAAAATCTTTGACAATATTTAATGCAGTTACAAAGCTGGAAAAAGCCAGAATACTATTTAACATAACTGTGTTCAGCCAAATACACATAGGATGGCATGAGGGTGAGTAAACTTACCCTCTAGAGAGAATTTTAGTTTGGGATGTACTGTTCCTTTAAAAACAGTTAATCAAAAACAGATTAAGTTTTAATGTCAATTTTGAGACCTCTCTCTGACCATTAGAATGACAACTTTCAACGTAGTTCACACCATTTCTCAATTTTAATTCTACTGTAAGTTCTTGTGGAGCTATTCAATATCATTGACCGCCAACGTTTTTTCCAATACTCAAGAATGCAAATACAGAGAATGCCCAAAAGTACCCAAATCAGTTCTTGAAACAGAATGTAATGACGACTTGCGAACATTCATCATTTATCATGGTAGACTATGGTATCCAATCGATAATCATATGTAAACTAGCACTTCAATGTCAATCCATTCCTGGACATGCACATTTGTTCCTGAAATCCTATAAAGAGGAATGATGGTGAAGTGTGTATACTGCATAAGAAGCAAGGAAGAGTATGTCTACATAATATTAAACTCATCTTTCAAAAGAGCAGAGCAAAATCATGTGCTATTATATGTCCATTTTAAATATATGACAAAAGCACAAGAGCTAATACCTATATAAATCACAACTGAAATAACATTTTGCCAACATGCCCATTAAACACACACACATTTGTGCAGTCAGACACACAGAGCTTTATGAAAAATCCAGTAAACTACATTTTCTGAATGTACTGGTTTAAAATAATGGATAATTATTGCTATTAAGACATTATAGTAGTACACACTTCAGTAATGTTTTGTAATACACATTTCAGTAATGTGATTAGGGGTTTATTTAAATATATGTATAAGCCTTTTTATTTAATTAGTTCCAAATGGATTCAGCAATCTGCAATCTGTCCACATTTTCTCCACTAATTTATTAATGAATGCAGTCTATGCACTTCTTTGCAATTCTATGCAGATTGCAAGCATAATCAAACATTATTTTAATTAAACATGCAATGAGCAGGGAATAGAACCCTGTGAACGACAGGTGTGTGAGTGCAGATACCACGTGGGCCTATATTATCAGCTTTACATGGTTTGCAAATATGATTTTTAATCTTGTAGTTTACTATTTGAGGACACGTAGTGAAGTAGATATTATTTAAAATCAACTTAAGGTAACAAATAGATGACCAAGGTTAGACCTGTCATTTCTAAGATATATATTTACTTGTAAGGTACACGCCTGTGTTTCTAAAGGAAATGAAGGAGTTGAGAGTCATTCAGACAGAGTTAGTAAAGCTGTTTAGCGAAGCTCAGCAGTAAGAGGAGAGTGAGACTTCTACCATTTTACATTTGACTTGTGGAAACCAGCAGTCAAATCAGGACTAACATCTCCAGCTACTATCCTCCAGCAGTTGTCACAAAGCGTGCAGAAAACAGTAGTGTGCATATAACAAAGAATATAAGCAAGTCAAGTGTGTACAAAGATTTGTCCAGTCAGCTGAACGGAGCCAAAAGCGACTTAAGGTTTCCAACTGCCCCAAGCTTCATATGGTGTAAAAAGTGGTGGAGCAGCCATCTTAAATCGAATGCTATTGGCCCTTTTGTGCAAGCCAAATACTGTTTTACAATAGCGTATTGCTCACCTTCTCAAAACAAATCTAGTCAAATCACAACCACAACAATCTAAAAGACAAAAGTCCAAAACTGCATTCTAGGAGAGTTAATGAATTTCTTTTGCAAATTACCAGTTTACTGTTCACTCTACAATTTTGAATGATTTTAGGAAAGTGTAGCTGAGATCCGATCATCAATGTTCATGGAAAGCAGTTTTGACAAATGACTCTAGTCAGCAATCTAATCTAAATGTAAAGTTTGACCGTCATTCATAACTCCTCACCAAGTTTATCCGATGATGTAATAATGTCAGTGGGAACACACGAATCCAGATCAGCATCCATAATCCCAAGTGGGTCCAGCTGTGCCACATGGTGACCACGTATCTACGGGAGACAGGAGGTCCCCCCCACGAGGGCCAAACGCAAAACCACCCACAAGGGAAAGATATAGAGGAGGGGAGAAGGAGAGAACAGAGGAGGCAGCGCAGAATAGCAAGAAATGAGGAGGTGGAGATGATGTAGCAAAGTGTTTAAAGATGAAATGAAGTGTTGGGTATGTGGAGGAGTTGAAAAACAGGGGGGAAGAGGAAACGGAAGAAAGAGGGAAATATAAAGGGAAGGGGAAAGCGACAATCACACAAAACATGCTCATTAATGGTGATCTGTTGAGCTGTTGGGGGACAGAAAACATTTCTCACCAACATGCTGGAACCCAGTAGCTACTGGGGTCTCGTCAAAATTTACACAACTGATGCCAAGTGGGTCGAGGTTTGCATTGTGATGCCCCATTACCTGGAAACAAGGCAACAGCAGACACGAGACTTCAGGAGCTCACTAAGCAGATTCCATGAGGGTTATATCTAGCCCGATAACGAGCCAGTATAACAAGCGCATAAGATAAAATGATACAGATTAACAAAACTTGGCATTTGACAATCTGGTATCTTGAATCAAACAAAGTGATCCGCTTAGTGAGTGTTCTCCACAGTCCTCCAAAACTGTCATAAGATAACATTGCTTAAACCAAAACCAAATGCATAGACCTCTTACCTTGTGAAAGTTGCAAGCTGCAAACTTATTTAAGGCAGTGTTGAGATATCAACTGGAAGCTTATATTTTCCTTTTAAATAGCAAATGCTCAGGTTTTCCTTTTAACAATGTTTAGCAAAGTTTGTACCTGATAAGCTCTGATGAGAGACTGGACAGCAAGATGGTCCTCCACCAGTTTCTCCACTTTTGGCTGAGCCCCCACCAGAGACTGGGCCTGAGCGAGTCCAGGTAGACTCACTCCCATTGGAGGAGGACTCTGATAGGCTGTGCCTGGGGGGGCACCAGCATTAGCGTTCCTGAAGAAAATGTCCCATGACTACAGAACAGAAAAACAGCTTCGATTTAGTCTCTCTCTGGGTAATGAGACCAAAAATGTTTATTAATGGCAAACCAGACATACATCTGAACTGCATAATGTTATATAAATTACTTTTGGTACAATCTGATAAAGTAGACTTTTGTTACTATTAAATACAGGACAGTGAATTAAGTGACAGGCAGCAGGTTTTTTTTATTTATTTTATCAACCAATTGCGTTTCAGTGGCACTGGGTAGCCCTGCCCACAGTGAAATTGGATGTGGGTACCACGTCAAAGGAGTATTTGTTCTTTCTGTGTGGACTGGCAAAGTACTTTGAAGTTGAGTGTGGTACACAATCCTAAAATCCACCATGTTGCCTGTCCCCTCAAACAGTTTCATAACCATTTGGTAAAGATGACTCATTTTGCGACTGCTTCACATTTTTAGAAATATGTCTGAAAATGTAACATGATCCCTGAAGATTCATACCATAGACACAGTCATGCGACTGTGAAACTGTAACATTTCTAACAAACATTTAAACCCATGTGCATGTGGAACATTTTATGATAAAAACTGGAATGTTTCAGTAATTCACGACCTCTTTTCCCTTTTTAATGTGTGTTAATGTGTTTAACCAACAATGGAACATCTTCACTTACACTCAAATCATGTCTGACTAAGACCTGGTGTTGCTAAGATTTGCACCACAACAAACTTTAGCCAACAAAATGCTTATTTTATCATCCTACCAATCAAATGTGCAGTTATTTTTTAGACTTTTTAGTCACTGTGAAAATTTATCATAAGCATTTCATATTCAAATTACTACAATATTTCAAACTGCTTTTTCATACAGAAAATGTTTAAGTACATTTTTAAAACGAAACCAGAAGTTTATTTTACTGTTATAGTCGAGAGCTTCCAGTAATGACGGCATTGAGGCCTTTTTAAATGCATATTAAATTGCTAATTAACTGGACTTCAAAGGATCTTATTAAAACAGCTCCATATTAAATCTATTTTGAATTCAACAATTATGCAAAGCATAAATCACAAAGAACTACTCAGAATTCACACACTTAGTTGACACAAGCCCCAGACATGATAGACAATACAAAAGTTTTCCACACTTTTTGCGCCTATGACTTTTTGTATGACTTTTCCAGTCTATTAATACAACACAATATGAAATATAATCTGTTTATCCATATCATCTAACTTTTAAACACATTACTTCTTTTAGTGAAGAAAAGAGGAATCTAGGTTATAAAGTTAGGTTTGCAATCACTCAGGAATTAAAAGCTTTAGTGAACTGAGCCGACCCTGGTCTTAGATCCAGAAGCCACAGCAACTAAGATAAACAGCAAATCAACAAACTACTATAAAGTTCCCATCACTTTAAAAACCATTTGATGCAGAAGGACAAATACAAGAGCAGTCCAGTCTAGCTCTACAGAACTAAATAAGATTAATAGACTGTGCCAGATATAATGAGGTCTAATGTCTAACAATAAATAAAGCTGTTGATTGATGCTCCACTATTTCTCAGACAATTTACCCTTAGTGGTACAAATAGCATATTACTCCTATTCATGCTTTATGTGGACATGATCACTGTTTGCGTAGTGCAAACACAATGCTGTTTAAACTTGCAGTGCAAACTGTATTGAACATTATCACACACACTGTAAACAGCATCTACCTTCTATTACACCTCATTTAAAAAGGGGAAAAAATAGAAAGGTAAATTTACTAAAAAGAGAGCAAAAAATTAACGCAAGATACTCTGAACTTTGTACTCACTTGTGAACTGTAAAGTGGTTATTAGAACTGAAGGATTATTACATAAAAGGTCGGTGGAAGTGCAGTGTGTGAAAACACCCAACTGAATGCTCATAATGGAGCAGACATGTGTCAGTGTGTCCTGAGACTCCTGTGACTGCTCTAAAAATACAGCAGAGATCCTAGTAATGTGACCTTACACACACATCCATCCCTTTCACAAAAAAAACTATGTAGATAGAGTGAATTTTCTCATATACTTGGGCTTTTTTATGGAATGGGATAACTCTTATTAAAACTCTTTTGTGACATTTGTGGCATGGCACATTGCAGAGTTATACAGCTGTTTGAACACACAAGGTTTCTCTTCATTTCTTCTTTTTATAATCCACATGGAGATCCTCGGCCTCTTACCTTGTGCACACTTTTTGGATTCTCCAACCATGCATAGTACATTTCCTCAACATAGTTAGAGCTTGTTCCATTCAGAAACGGCTCTGCGGCCACCGGTGCAGTGTAGCACCTTAGTTGCTGAAACGTCCTGGGTGTGGCCACCTGCCTCTGCTGTGATTGACTTTTAGCAGTCTGTGAGGCTGTGATTGGCCGGAGCCGTGTCACACAAGTCCTTAAGCGATGCATCACAGTCTATTGAACAAGTTACACCCACGTTCACAAAGTGACAGGGTGAGTTCCTGGGCGTCCCTAGTGCCACTACAGAAAGAGAAGTGTTAGTTCTTGCTTCTGTGCAAACAAAACAGGCTTTTTGACTTCCTTGATGCCTTCAGCGCTGTCTGCTTCTTGCACTCTGGAAAGGAAAATAAAGTCAATCAAAGGAGTGTCAAAAAGAATGGGTTATCTCAGCAATTAAATGACAGATATACAGACAGAGTACATAGATAGATACACAGGTATATAAAGACCTTTATTCATCTCTGCATACATCAGGTTTTAGATTCGTTTATGAAGCAAATGTAGATTAGCGGTTTCACAATGGTTAAAATATGTAGGTGACACAGCTTTAGGTGACACAGCTTTACGTGGCACAATGGCTGCCTCCATAGCCCAGACAAAGGTCAAAGAGCCAGGCAAGCTTCTGATAAAGTCCAAGGGCTCAAAAGAAACCCCTTCAACTGTCTTTTCAAGAACAAAGATGTGATTCGTCAAAAACACAAAAGCTAATAAACTAAAAGTTTGTGTTAATATAGGGCCACGCTTTCCTGTGGAGGTGTAAAATCACATTACTGTTACATGGATAACTGATATAAAAAGGTCTGCTCATAGTTTTGTTCAGTGTGTTATGCTGATTGTAGTTAAAAACATAAGTGTGTAGGGTCTAAGTTTTAAAATTAAAAGCATGTAACACAAAAAATCCCTTCACTTTCACCTTAAGTACATTAGTTTACATTACTCAAATTATTTAGCATCAGCTCGCAACACAATGTGCAATTTTGCGAGGGTATTTTTTTAAAACACTGATACTTCCTATGTATAGGAAGTAATGATACAAGCATCGGATCTGGTACTACTGGAAGTTTCTTATTTAACCAATTTTAACTGTTTCTTATTTAACCGAAACGAATTAACTTGACTTCTCCATGAAACTGACCATGTGGTAGAAATAAACATGGTCCCCCCCTTCCCTACCACCACACGCCTATGTTTTGACCTTGTGTCCATATACCACTCCCCTTTACTGACGAGACGCTCATCCCCCGCCCATGAGAATGTTTCAGAGCGTTTATTGGTCGCTTACACCTTACCAGATAGGATTAGTCCAAGGCTAATGGAGAGTCGAAATGTCAATCATTTTGTCCTTACGCTAAACATGGATCTTAAGAAAATATTAGCAGCCCATGCTAACCGTAAAATCTGAGGGCATTTCCCCACACAATTAAAACATTTATCACATGGTCATGTTATGTTTATACTCTTGCTAAATATATCTGTTTAACAGGGAAAATCTACAAATTTCTGCCGTTAACCTAAACACTGCAGTCACAATAATTACCTAATTTAAGGTCGGTTCGTGAACGCAGTTTTAAAACTGAGCTTGTTAGTACCTTTCTGTTAAAATGACACATAAAAACTAACTTTTATGTAATAGATTTAGATAACTTTCTGCCACACCAAACACAAGCAATCTGCCAGGCCAATATAAAGGAAATCAAAAGAGAAACGCGCCTCTTCCGTGCTGTATGTGCTTACAATGTAATAAAATCATGCCGTAAGTGCGGAGTGAAGTGTGTACACACAAACGCAACAAGAAAAACACTTACTTATATCGACGTCCGTTTTGAGTTGGTCGTGCACCGGAGTTGATAACAGCTCCGTTGACCCTCTGTGCTGCTCAAAGCTGACAGTCGCGAGCACTGAATCATTTCCGTCATGAATGACGTCATGCTCGGTTGACGTCACATCTAGGTTTCGCGCGCTACTTTTACTCGTGTCGAGGCCAAATAATTAATTTAGAGGTATTTTATTATTAAATAACGCTATAATTCAGTGTTATTTCTATTGCTATTGTTAGTATAAATATTTATTGTATTGTAGTATTAGTATTATTACAGTAAAAAAGTACTCTCTACTGCACTAAAGGTATTCACTGTGCATGTCAAGATGTTTAAAAATGCACCTTACAGCGTATAGAAACATACCAGTGATTTTTATTTTCATATGCAAAACCATACATCATCACACTAAAGGTAGCTCAAAGTAAAGCGAGTCTATCCTTGATCCATAAAACACCAAACCACATTCCAACTGCTTCAGCTGTAAGGTACACATGAATGAATATACAGTGCACGAAGGAAAACATTCATTCAGTCAATACGCAATAATATGGCAAGATATAAAATAATAGTAATTATTAGACATGTATGGCACTTGGCTGAGTTTGCTATTGTGGAAACGTTTTAGTAGTGAACCTTATTTTGCAGAATTCCACATATTCCTGGGTCAATATCTTTGTTGTTTCTTGACCAACATTCCTAAAAACTGCCAAATTTAGCTTATCAACCTATTATTTCCCTCTACTTTAATTAGTAGGTTATGTGCAAGAGTTGAGTTTGAAAATTTGTTCTTTGTTAGGATTGTTGTTTCAGGATCAACAAAATAAACTGACCCGGGAACATGCTTTACTCAGCAAAAACATAACAAGCTGTTCTAATGTCAGGTGTGGCTGTCCAATTTGCTCTAAACTATCAGCAGAGACGTTACAACTGAGATGTTACAACTGTTAAGTATTTAAAGGTGCATGACTCGACACATACTAAAACATACTCTACCCTGTGTGAATGAATCTCATCACAAGGAAATCTGTCTTTCAGAAGTTTATGAAACATGCAGGCAAAATCCTCTTTTCTGTTTTTTATACAGTTTTAGAAAGAAAGAAACTTTGCAGTTATGGCATAGTATGTGATATCATGCATAAAGTCATTTAGCCCTTTGAAACAACAGGAGAAAAACAAACATATTGTTTTCTTTGTTAATGTTGTTTTCTGTATTAAACAAAACAAAACATGGCATCACCACAATAAAACCAGCAGTCTAGCATAAAGTGTCAGAATCAGTCAAAAGTTCCAAAAATAAGTATTAACCTGAAAAAAAAAGTATAAATAAAATATGTAAGTAAAACTATGTATAAATGTCCAAATTATAGATTTAAATCAATATGTCGGGCAAGATCACTTGGTGAATTTAATTTGTAAGAAAGCAAAGCACTGCTGCATTAAAAAACCTGAACACAAGAATTATGCTCCACAGTGTAAAGATAATGATATGCAGTTCCCACAAGCCATTAAAAACTGCAATCTGTAACTTTTGCCTCTATACCACCATCTTTGCTTAAAATTGCAGATTACTATACATACATATTTATGTATGCAAGTCAAACTGACATTTCCCATGAAATCCACCTCGACAGGTGGATTTCACTTTTAATCAATTGTTTACTTTTAATCAAAAAGTAACAGATTGCAGCTTTAAATACCTTGTAAATATTTTAGGGAAGTGAAATTACAGCATTTTACTTCACAATTCAATAGATAATGTTCTTGGTAACAATGACTGTGGGATTTTTTTCAAAATAAAAAAACTGGGAAAAAAGGTGAAATCACCTTTAAAGCCACTCTAAAATCAAAGGGTCTCTGTACATTTTCCATAAAACAGTGAATATTATTGAAGTGCAACTGGTCGCAGTGGTCCTATATAGCACATAACAATCATAACACGATTAAGGAGATCAGTCTGTTTTCATAGACATCTTGTGGTCTAATCAGAGACAGTGAGAGCCTTTAACCTATTGGTTAAAGAGTTCTCTGGCTCCCACCCTGAACATGTGATGTATTGCAAGTGGAGGTTCCTTTTACAATAGTGACTCTCTCTGTTTGACGGACAGATGTCAGCTGTTTACAGATGAAGGGGGTGAATAAATGGGGGAAGAGTTGGAGGGTGTGACCACATGACGCCTCCTTAGCTCCTCCCACTGCATATATCACACGGCTGTCCCTCTCCATAAACAGACAGGTAACCATTATACTGGGGGTGCGGGTGCTGGTCTTTGAGGCATAAGTTGTTGGGTAGGAGCAGGTGGTCTGTGGTGAAAGAACAGAGAAATTGAGAGCTAAGATTTAAGGTCTCTCTTGGTTTTACAAAGTACAACAATAAAGAAAGAGAACTGAATGTCACATGTAGTAGAACATTGTAAATGATTACCGTGCAAACGGAGGTGGTGGTGGTCTGGTGGCATAAGACGGCACAGAGGCAGATTTATTAGTCTGGACCACCTGCAAAAAGAGATCTTTATTTGAACCTTTGCTAAACACACACAATTGATGCTACTACTACACATATGACCATATGCATTTAAAATAAATTAAGATTCAATTCATTACAATTAGACTACAAGATTAAGATAGATTACAATTAACAAAATAGATTACAATTAACAAGATAGATTACAATTAACAATGTGTCTAAAATTGTCAGTGCTGCTACTAATATTTGAGATTTTTAGAAACAGCAATCATGTGATTTTGTTATTATGAGTATCTACATAAGGCCTCAGTTATGTAGCATTACCCTCAAGTTTTGAAAATACCAATCAAACAGAAATACTTTGTATTACTAATGATCTGGCTGTTTCAAATGATTTAAATGTACAGTACATTTAACAGAAACCAGTTACACAAACAATTATGTTTGTCAATAACTTCAGATCATCTTTTGAGTGTAGATGATCGTCTAAAATAAAATTCAGCTGTGAAAGAAGCAATTTAAAATGGCATCTGCAACTCAAAGCTTAAAATGATGAACAATATCACTGAAGTACAAAATAAGACAGTTGATCTTGTGTGTATGCCAAGCCATGGTTAATAGGAGTACACTAATGTTAGTAGAGTAGAGAATGAGAATGTTATTAGAGTAGTGTACCATGAAGTATACCATAACTAAGTTGTGCATTTGTGGAAAATGGCAGTAACAGAAGGGTTTTGTTTTAAGGCAGTAATTCCAACCATGTTCACCTAAATGCCAATACAAATGGAGCTTCTATGACACCTATGTAGTGTATTATATGCCCTGAAATGGGTGTTACAGATTTGGAAGACATCCAAAATGTGTACTGTTGGATGTCCTCTGGGAACAAGGTTGGGAGCCACTGTTTTAAGGAGAGAAACATCTCTCATACAAAAGTCAAAATGTAAGCACAAAAAAAAGGTTACAAGGACTGCTGAGAAACCGAGAGGGAATTACATGAGCAATGGTAAAGACGCCCCACAGAACAAATTAAAAGTCCTTAAAATACAGTATGGAGTCATTTACCTCTGCTGGTGGCAATAACTGAGCCTGGTGCTTTACCACAGAAAAGAAAAAGAGAGGAGCCTGATCGTTATCTTTATAGCAGCAGAATATCTGTCTGCTGTCTTTTATCTGCTGTCTTTTATTTAACACTCTAATATAGTAAACACGGTGTACCTACAAAAAGGCTATTTATTTATTTGTATTAAGTTATTTAACAAACAACCCATGAAAATAGGAAAATTAAACATCCAAACAAGGTTTGACACGTTTTCACATTTAACACATTAATGATTTCTATATAAAATTATGTATAACCTACAGTCAGGTCCATAAATATTGGGACATCGACACAATTCTTACATTTTTGGCTCTATACACCACCACAATGGATTTGAAATGAAACAAACA
>JAZGTI010006883.1:10613-22611 GCA_036877585.1 Botia kubotai | reverse complement strand
GACAGAAACTAAACGAAGACTAAAACTAACCTTAAATCATGGTGTAAACGTAGATTAACCAATGGTTTGTAATAGTAAAAGTATACTAGCCATGTTTTTGGCAAATTGATCACCATTTGTGTAACCACAGTTTTACTAGAAACACCATGGTTAAACTATCGTTGCTGTTAAACCGGTTAGCGTCTGTGTATTTAACTGATCTCCTATCACGCTACAAGCCAACGGGCACTTTAAGATCACAAAACTCTGGACTTTTGGTAGTACCGAGAATCGCAAAGTCCACTTACAGGTAAAGCGTTTCTGCATTTGCTCCTAAACTCTCGAGTAGCCTTCCTGACACTGTTTTTGGTTTCCTCCCAATTGAAATCTAGATTAAAGACACATCTCTTTAGCCAAGCATTCACATAATGCCTCTCGTAACCTTACATTCCAATTACATCAGATTCGATTCAATACATGCACAATACATTTTTCGGCTTGCCCCAGAAAGCTGGGTATTTTATTATTTCTTTAACTTGCTTTGTATAACTATGTCAACTCTGAACACACATTATTCAAGTATTCTGCTTGGTTGTGAGTGAATAGACACATTTGACAAATATAGATTTTTACAGGTTTTAGAATCTGCTTTCCTTTTCCATATCCGTCAGTCTTGTTTAATAGATTTAACATTTAATGTTTTAATGTAAGTACTAACACTGACCAAGTAACTCTGCTACCCTTAGAAAAATTCAAAAGTCCTGTACGAAACGTATTTGAGTGCTAGCGTTAGCATTAATTGGTAAATAGCGCTGAACTAATCGTTACTCAGCCTACATTTGTAACATGATCAAAAAACGATCGAGGAAATTAAACGCGAACCGTTATTGATAAAATACTACTAACAAAAACAATCAGCAGAAAGCACGATTATACAGCGCAAACTTACCTGATGACATTGATGTTGAACATCCTGCCAGCTTGATGTGACCGCTTAAAGGTTTAATGTTTATATATTCGAATATTTATGTTGAATGATATGTGACCTGTCAAGCCATATACTATTATCATCAGGCAATTGTAAGATACTTGTATTTAAAAAAAAATGTTAAACGCTTTCGTGTAATTAAACCATCATGTGTAATTCAACATTTATTTATTTTATTATTTATTTATATAATATACAATTATTTGGCTACTAAACAATATTTTGGGCTATGGCGGTTATTATTGATGGTTAACTGACAGTGTTAAAAACAGTTTGAATACATCCTTATGTAACAAACTATGCAATGAAAAAGTTTGTATTTTTTAAATGAAGTACATTTAATGTTAATGCTCTGTTACTGCCACTTCATGTAGACAAACATGTGAAATCCGTGGGGCCATTTTAGTGTCTTTGAAGTCCAGTCATTTGGCCCTGAGGGACTCAAAGAAAACAGCTCCTCAAGTTGAATCCATTTGATTTCCCTGCATGTTGAGAGTTGGCCTGTTACCCATCAGCCTGCGGCCAGTCAGCAGTCCGGTGCCATTTCGCCATTGTTTAGCGGCCAACCGCAGTGACCATTCCTAGCCTTTTTGCCCGCTAGTCTTCGCTTTGGCTGACTATATTTAGTGGATTATGAATATGCAATAGTGCTGAGAGTAATGTGGCCAGACACACCACTGTCCGGCCCAATAATGTCAAAGTCATTAGCAGCAGGAAACAGGATCCACATGCGGGGGGGATCAGGCCTTCAAAAAAATGTGGCCTGTCCACTTGGTTGCCTGTCTAATATGGATGTCACACCGTAGAACAATGACTGCAGCCAATGATATGCACTGTTGACTGACCTACATATAAAAACATCCACCACATTCAAAGACATGCATTGCCATCCAAGAAAATCTTGTCTTGTGGTCCTTCCTGAGATTATAAATCTATATAACTGTCAACCTAAAATGACTTAATACGATTAAGATCTCATTTACCCTTTATCATTATGAGAACCTCTCTGTATGTCCAACATGATTAGCATGGCTTCCACAAGATATAACAAGTTAAGACTAAATAATGGACAGGACAAAAATCTCTTATTCATGTTAAATTATATTCTGAAACTGATTTATCAATGTAAACAGTAAGCCATGTTCTTGATAAGCAAAAACATACTTTCTATCTTTATGTAAAAGCATAATTATCCAAGTGAGGGCACATATGTTTAGGTCAGATTCCACTTCATAGTCACTCTTTGTGTCTGTAAAGAAAAGGGCAGCAGATGATATGAGGGTCAGGTGTCAACCCTTGTACCCCTGTGATGATTCCTACAAGAAATGACTATATGAGACTGTTTTCCTCCTGCCTGCCATACCCCATCCTATCACCCATCTGGGGTCCATCTGCAAAAATAGAGTTGTAATCCAGCAATATGTGGAGGTACATCTGCAAAAATGCATGTCCTGAAATTTTATGAAGGATTCGTTTTTGTTGTCTCTGATTAACTCATATACAATGGTTCATCCAAATGAATGTTCTGTCATTAAGTTCCTGCAGCCAAACAAACAAAAAAACAGTCTGCAAAATTTCTTTCCGAAGTCAAGCATTTATTAAAGTCTTAAAATCTGTTATTTTTGTGCAAACAGATTCACTGTTCGCATATGGCTCAAAATACATTTTGCATTTCCACTCCAGATCTGATCAATATAAATTATACATTTATTTTGTGGGTTTAAAATGAAAAGTACCATGTTGATATAAGGGTTGCCGCTGAATTACGTTTATTTGGCCACATTATGCAACATACTGTGCCGTTCACATACTAAATGTTTGTTTGTTGGTTGGTTAAAATGGTTAAAATGGTGTGTGCAGTGAGTGAAAATAGAGTATGTGTGAGCATGTTAGAGTGTGTGTATTGATGTGTGCTTGTGACCCCACTGATGGGAAAATAAGGGTGAGATGTTGATCAGGCCTGACAGGGTGTGATCATTACCGGGCCAGGCCAGTGAGATCTCAGCCCTGCTGCTGTAATGAGATCAGCGGGAGACATGGCCGCTGCCACGCTGCATGACCCTGCTCATGCACAGCAGCGCACTGAGATGGCTAATTTAGCGGCGGTCACCCAGGCGTCCACCACCTCACACTGAGCTGCTGTTTGGGTAGAGTGACCATGAGCGTGTGGAAAGCACATTCACAGGAAATGTGTGTGTATGTGTGTGTGCGACTAGAACATCTAAATATTATTTTAAAGGCAAAAGTGTTTTCCTATTAGAGGTCTTGAGATCGCTTTTGTTCTTGATGGAATGTCATATACATTAAATAATCTTTGATAAATTCATTTTGCACAAATGAGCAGCGTGTCCACTATTTAAATAAATGTGTAGCCTACTAAATAGGTTGTTACACATATTTACACATATTTATTGAACACATATTTATTGAAGACATATCATTGTCCTATAACATTTGCCAAAACACAATTCAGTAAATGAGATTTCAGTTTAATCTCTAGGACCATAAAATATGAATAAACCTATAGATCACATAAACAGTAAAAAAGTAGTGAAAATAAGCTATGGTGGGGCAGCCATGGTCTTAACGTCATTCTCTGCATAACAATCTCCCCCAGATTTGCTGTGGAAAAGGATATGGATTCAGTATAATTTAAAGTTGGCTGGAAGCTGCTCAATATTTGACTGGCACCAAAGCTTAGTGTGTGGAGCACAGATAATTCAGCAGGTTTCACAAAGAAAGCCTTTGCACATGTCAGGGAAGGGATTTCTGGCCCCTCCTGTGAGTGGCTGATATGCAGAGCCTGTGTGACTGGACTGGATGGCATATCTCTGGGATTTGTCCTGTCCTTTCAAACCTTCCTTTCAAGAAGATCATTTGTGAGATGGAAGGCCAAATGATACAGAGGCAACCGGAGAAGCTCCCATAGATGCAAACAGATTTTAACAGAATTAAACTGAGCTGGCCACAGATGTTCCTTCTGCCTATTGCCCTGTATAATTTACCAATACACAGCGCTGGATTTATTGTCAATGACAATGTGTTTTCCTGGTATATGGATGCAGCGAAACAAAATAGCTCACAATATCAACAGTAATTTCAATGACAGAAATGCAGTTATACATGTATACCAGAATTTGTATCAGCTTGTTTAAAAAATATGTTTATGATTGTTTTACAGTATGCCATTAACCAAATGTCCTTAAACAATGTACCCATTAATTAAATAAAATAATTTAAATGTTCAAATGTTTAAATGAATTACATTTTATTTTAGAAATACATATACCTTTAAACACACAAAATGAGCATTAATCTGTTCTCGCATCTCTTTAATTAATATATAAATAATACACAACGCCTTGCGTATTTTGTTTAAAATAAAATATGTGTTTTTAAAACAAAATCATTAATTTATAATCATTATTACGTATTATATGATTCAGGGACTTGTGTATTACTGTTTATTTTACATTCTATTCTATTAACCAGAATGTCAAAATAATCCGGATTTTAATCTACATCAGTGTTAATGTCCTATGTCAGCAGATCTGGTGTTTTAAAGCAACAATATTCTCCCCTGTGAAACTGAAATAAGAACTGACGTTACAAAACAGAATTTCACATTTCATTTCTGTTATCGTTCACATCCCTCTTATGTGTTGACAAGCAGCATCTCAGAGAAGGATGTGAATGAGCGAGATTCAGGATGTTTGTGACATGTGGGGTTGTTTGGGCTTTGGAGGTGGGAGACTTGGGTCAGTTTGGGCCTGTGGAGGTGGGAGACATGTTAAAACCACTTCCCCCTCATATTTCCCAATCCTTTCTTTAAAGACAGTGAGAAATGGCTGCCAGAACAAATAGGCCTATATAAAAACAAATTGCCAGTCTTCCTGAGGCCAGGCACCCCAAAGCTGTTCTGTGACTACAGGCAGAGATCCTGACGGACATGTGAAGTCGAGATATGCCACTGACCGCTGACCTTGGCCCACTTTTACTCTCAGCATGAAGGAATCAAGCAGGAACACAATGACATTTACTGAACGCTGGGTGAGAGGTACAAAGTGACTTTAATGATGTTTTATGGCCCTGGTTCAGGAACACTTTAATCTAAAGAAACAAATTTGTCCTTTATATATATATAATTACATATATATAATTATTGCTTAATTCAGGACTAGACAATGATGTCAAATATTGTTATCAAATATTATTAAATAACCATTTACCTGTTTGTGTGTTACTAAAGCACAAGGTTTTGGAATATTAATAACTATTAATTGCCATAAGAATATTCTGCAACTGCTAAAACTCATTATCATAAAACATAATAAAAACAAGTGATTTTCTCTATTATAAACAAAGTACATACATTTGCATGTGCAATGAAGTTGTACTTAAAAAATGTGTATATATATATTTATTATTTATATATCATGTATTGTCAATTTTGATTTGTGTCAATCTGATTAATTGAACAGTTGATAGAAGCCATATTCTTTGTATTTAAGTGTCCCTAGAATGTATTATGGTCTTCTATTCCAAATAATAAATTCAGTTTCTTTCTTGAAAGATTTCAACCTGTGATTTATGCTTGCCTTAATTAAATTGAAATAATAATAATAATGATATGAATAAATAATAGCAATAATAATGAAATAGCTGCAAGCAGCAATTAGGAGGTCAAGCCCATTAGCCCATCAACAGGACCTGGGGAAGTATTTGTGGACTTCTCTTATAAAGATACAATACAATACAATAAAACAATTCATAACTTTTCACCAATAGGTGGCGCTGTCACAATTTTTTAAAGCTTTCAGGATGTTGACTATGGTGATTATGGTCATGATAAACCATACCAAGTTTCGTAACATTACGCTGTTGCATTTGTTGAATACTGCACATCAAAATGGTCGACGCCCAAAATGGCCGACCATGGAACATTGGATATCGCGCTTGACTTGGCATGCCTCAAGGAATTTAAACGGACCACTCTCATGATTTTAGACCTAAGTTATCAAAAGTTCTAAGCAAAAACATTTTTCATATCTCTGGACCAGTAGATGAAATGGACCAATGCTGTGATGAAACTGTATACAGCCTCCACTGATTCATTTTTATGTGCTCACCGTAAAGTTCATAGACGCGGTATAAGGGTATGGTAGGGGTTACAGACACAAATTCTTGGTCAGGGGTGTCTTTAGATGCTACACACCAAGCTACATGCAAATCGGACAAACAGAAAATGTTGGTTTTTCAAAAACTCAAAATGGCAGAAACATTTTCATGATAGAAAATGACATTATAGGATGAATTGGAACGAGCATGAGCCAAGGATTTTTGTTTCTAGGATTTACAAGTCAAAAGTTATGAGCATAAACATGAGTGGAACTTCAAACTGCTGGCAGCGCTAGAGGGTTTAAGTTAGAGACTTAAATTTTGGTCCAGTAACATCAGAATGTCCTCTGTCTGTATGCCAAATTTCATAACTTTCCTATGTACCATTCTATTGGCTGCCATAGAACCAAAATCTGAATAAGAATAATAACACTGACGGATCCACTAGGGGTCTTGCCCCTTTGGTGCTTAACCCCTAATAATGTGCAGAATAAATACATCAGGATTTACTCAAAACACTTCAGCATTTTATTTTAAGCAAAACACATGCAACAAAGCAAAATGTGAATATTTGTTAAGGTAAGGGCCAACCCTAAAATGTAATAGATTTGTAGAATGATTAGTATGCAAAGTCCAGGACTGAGTCAATTAACGTCAAATGTACCTTTTATGGGCGTGCCTTTTTTTGTCTCCCTAATTCCTTTACTCTATTAGTGCATGAAAAATTGGTCACTAAACATAAATTGGAGAAAATCATCAAACCCTGTAAAGCCTTTATAAAAATTAATAACAAAACAGAGAATCTCACAAAATACATACCGATGTGTATCAATACTGTTCAGTGAGCAATACAACATTTATTGATGATAATCATGGCAATTTTGAGACAATGTTTGTGGGAATTGTGGGGAAAAAGCCAAACACAATTGTCTGGACTTAAATGCTTCATATTGTACATTACTGTGTAGTCTATTAATGCATTTATAGTAGGTGTGGTCATGTCTATTTCACAAAATATATACATTTTCACAATGGCAACCATCAGCAAACTAGAATGTTCTTTTGTGTGAAAAATGTCATTCAAATAACAGATGACGTATGTTTGTATCTTCATATGAACTAGAATGATTATTAAATACAAAAAAATGTCTTGTCCAACAAGATAAGTTGTAATATTACAATGAGAGCTAAACAAATGATAAAAACGAGAGAAATATCAAAAAAGAAACTTCAAAGCCATTATTGAAAGCAAAAGGCAATGAAATATTTGTCACATATTTCTGATTCTTATACATACATATGCTACTTTCAGTTTTTACATTTTTGGTTTTGATAGTGACTAGTGACAAACAATCCAAAATGCTTCCCTCAAAATCCATTAAACAGGCATAGCTTCTTCCTTTTTGGCAATTGTTCAAAATGATGTTTTTGGTAGAACACTTGTTAGACAGCACAAATTCAAGGAGGACCATATGATATTAGACACTGATGTCATATTAATGACACACATTTATCAGAGCAGAGATGATTTGCTGGCCTCAATTCAGGTCAGTTTTTGGAACGTAGTTAGAAGCCAATGAGCTGGATTTCAGTTGAAGAGAGTGTTGAGGAGAGTGTTACCTGCATAAACACAGCTAAGAGTGACCGTTGAAATGTCCAAATCTTATTAACTTAATGACTTCCCCATTTAAATGGATTCTGATTCAATGTACTGCAAAACAAACTTCATTACCCGGAGCCCTGACAGACAGGGATATGTTTTCAACAAAAATTAGTTATCTATTGGATTTTTTAACATCATTTTTTCAATTAGACAATAGCTACATCAGTCATCATTTTTAATCGAAACAGTGGCATCAGCAACACAAATTGGTCAGAAGAAGGTACAGGACACTTGTACCTAATCAAGTCAGATATTAATACCAACTTCTTTACAAATAAAACAGAAAATGGAGAAAATCTCATCATGTTCGAACAATTATGACATTGATATTTGATATGACATATTTCTTGATACTTCTTTTACAAGGTTTATACAAAAGATTTTGGTTAACAGAAACACTGACTGTAATGTTAAATGTACAGCTAGCTTGCTTGGTTTTAAAACTGTACGCTTACAGTTGCCTGTCATACATGAAATTATAGGCTAAACAACAATAATGTTTCTCTGTCAGGTAAAAACTCAAGGTCTTTAAGTCAATGTAAGCCACCAACAATAAGAAACATATCAATCTTAAAAGAGATAATAAAACTAATTGAGCTAATTGAGAACAATAAACATTAGTGCTTGTTTTTCATGACTTGGGGTAGCAGAGAGTATCTGTTGGTGTAAAACAAAAGACATACAGAAAATATATTGCTGTTTGTGTCAAATTCCTTTACTTTGGGGAGTAAGAGACTAAGAGAGCATTTGAAAGCAATTCGAAGTGAGAGCAGGGAGGAAATGTCATTACACACCATAATGACTTGATGCTTCCGCCATTTCCGAAATCACTTATATTTTCATTGACTGAAAAACAAACAGTGTGAGGAAATGACTCCAAATGAAATCTACAATGACAGAGCTGTGTTTGGACTCTCAGCTGAAAGCAAGAGATTACCTTTAACTACGGTACGTGTAAGGGATCTCCACACATCCAATTCAATGTTGAGTTTTATACAAAAATGTATAAGAAATGTCTGTTTATATCAGGGTGCAGAAGAAAGCAACTAATAAAACAAGTCTGTAAAACAAACAAAACAAACAAAAACTAGTAATTTTAACTGTCAATGAGTTAACAAGAGGCAATAATGATCAAACGTACCGGTAACGAGAGCTTCCTCTCAAGCACAACACATGACTGAATGGCATCTGTTATTAACAGCATTTTTCAAAAAACAAAAAAATGTTCTTTCGCATTTCATATTCTTTTTCTTATTTTTTTTCTTTTGCTGAGAGGTAGAATGAAGCGTTTGAATCAAAATACAACGACTGGTTGTTCCATCATTAACAATAGCCTCAAAAGAATGAAACAGTCACAGGTTGGTTAGTTGTCCTGTGCCACCTAAAATACACTGTGAAAACTGTACAAACACATCTTTGATTTTTTTTGTTTTTAAATTCATAATTGTTTTTGAAAATCTTGTAAAGTATTCCAAATGTTCCATGGTGCTAAGTAGGTGCTGTAGATGACCGTGTATGACCGGTGTGGGATTTTATTGTATTCCCAGTCTGCTGAGAGTAGCAGATCTTTAATGAGACCAGTCTGAAGATCCAGCGTGCTGTGAGGATGGATGCTGCTGATCAGTTGGAGGTGTCAGAATGGACACTTCCGGGTCCTTCTGTGGGCGAGGTCACTGAAGAGGGTGTTGGGGCGTCCTGCCAGCCACCGTTTGCCTTTGATAGGTTAAAAAAGACAAAAGGGGAATAAACAACTAGACATTGAAATTTAGAAAAATGCAACCTTCTCAAATATTTCACCTGCAGAACATTCCAGAAAATTATTGGTCATTTCCAATGAAAAAGACAATAACAAATTCGCTTACAATAAACATGATTTTATGAGAGGCAAAGGAGTAAGAGGAACGATATTATGCTGCTTATTACGAGTCATACGGAGTCATTTTCAGGACATGATTTTCAAAGACAGATGATGGAGGAATCAATTATTGCAAATTATTACATTGGCTAAAGGAATGAAAGTATAATGGGCACCTAAAATGGAGGCCATTTCATGTCCACGAGACAGGTTGCCTAAAGAGCATTTGGGGCATTAATAGCAATTTCCATGCCATCAGAGAAAGGACTAGAAATGGGCTTTGGCAGCCTCTTATTTTCTCAGCCTGTTATTTTAGATGGAGGCAGTCTGTAATCAAAAAAGGAAAAGCAGAGCGAGAAGGAAAAAACTTTTCAAATCTTCAGCTTTGGTGACACCCTATGTCTATTTCAAAGGCATAATTACAGCGCATGGGCTAGAGGAAAGCTCCCCCACATAAATGCTTTATGTCTCAGGCCGTCATTATCCACAACTGGAATAAAGAGAAATAACTTATCTGGGTGGAGAAGGAAAAACATCATGTTATTTAGGACAGTGAATTTGTTGAAGAATTGAGACACGTTCTCTGGCTACATTATCACAACGTTAACATGCAAATGTTCAGCTACTGCTGAATTTTTATTGATTTCTTATTTATTTTTATGTGTATATATATATTTTATTATGTATTATTTATTTAATTTATTTAAATAGTAAACTATTTATTAGTTTAGGTAGGAAGGTTTTTCTATCATATAAAGAACTATTTTAGCTTTAATCATTGACTCAATAAATCAATACAAGATCAATTTATATTTATTTTTTGCAATGACCACAAGAAATATACTAGAAATGCAGAAAGTACACAAAATACCTAGGAACAGAAATATATTTAAAACTAAATTAAAGTATTTAAAACTAAATGTATGTAAAACCAATTTTGCTACAATTTTAAAAGCTAAAATTAAGATTACGAGAACAAACCAAAACACATTTCTGCTAATGAAATTAGATTTTTATTATCCCAACATGATTTGACAAAAATGAGCTTATTTTATTTGCTTATATTATTTTAAATCTTTCTTTGTTCGAAATGTTTTTCCAGATTTATTTTCAGGTTTAAATTAGATTTTGAAAACGAAATTTTGAATGTGGTCTTTCAAGTTTTGCAAATGTGTTACATTACTTACATAATTACTTACAAAACCTATATGATTTAAAAAATATTTTGAACAAAAAGTCTTTTCAGAATTCCTGGCAACAAATGAAAATGACAGTGAAGATTTTGTTTTGCATTGTCGTAAGTCATCCTGAGAAACATGTGTATGTGTCAGACAAAAATGGCACAGAAACGCTGGGTCACTTCAGGCTGGGTCACTTCAGGCGTCAGGCTTTCCTTCTATTTAGAGGGGCCGTGTTTATGTGTTTGTCTTTCTTCCTTTTTTTTCCTCCTCACACTTTGCTGGCTTCCTGTCAGTGCTGTTAAGGTGGTAGATGTGTGATATGACCAATGCGCTTGGATTGCTGTCCCAAATCTCTACTCAAGCCTCCCTTGAGACTGTCTGATCAATTTCCTCTACTGGCGACACGGCTTGTCGCTGTGGATTTTACATGCTGGCCTCTGCCGCTTGTGCTCTCATTTCTCTCTCTCTCTCTCTCTCTCTCTCAAACTCTCCTCCCCCAGTAGAAAACTGATGGTTTGAACTGTGGTCCTCTGGTTAACACTGAGAGCTGCATTGGATTAGACCAATTTGGGCTCTTGTATGTGGAACAGAGTTTGAATGTTTGGTGTAGCACCTGGGTCCAGGCTTGTTTGATGTTGTTGGTGTTTGTGCGACTGAAAATTCAAAGCAACGCTTGCAATGTTCAATGTTTAAATTCACAGTCACCATGGTGACACTGATAGGTGGTGCCAGGGGCAACAGGCACCCTGGCAACTAAGACACCGCCCAGCTGGGGTCATGTAATCAAATTTTTATATCATAGAATGAGTCAATTTATATAGTTCTATTTTCACCATAGGTTCTATTTTGTTTGTTACATAGTATATATTTTATTATACATAAACATAAATAAATGATAATGGCATCAGTGCATGAACGGTTCCATATTGTATCACAGTTAAAAACAAAAGATTGTGATTGGATAAGACACATTTGAAGCCGCTGTAACATAACCGATATAGGCACACCAATGACTGTTCATCAGCTGAATTCTGTATTAATACAGCAAGCTGCAACAATGCTTGGCAACCTAAAATCGCACCAACTGTGAATGCTGGAAACATGTCCCTGACAGTGTACAATAATATAGTCTATAATCTATCTATCTATCTAGCTGTATATATATAAATATATATATATATACACACACATATATATACACACACACACATATA
>JAZGTI010006883.1:0-10507 GCA_036877585.1 Botia kubotai | reverse complement strand
ATAGATAGATAGATAGATAGATAGATAGATAGATAGATAGATAGATAGACACACACTTAGCAGCACAAAATGGCTTTGTGATTACAGGTACAAGAAGGAACAAAATAGACAGAATGCCGGTTTGGACTTACATTGATGCCCTGTGGACTGTATATCTGACTGGCAGCTAGGCTTTCATTGTATCCGCCTGTCTGACTGATAACATGGCGAAGAGTATCCACCTGCAGACAGAAAGAACAAACAAACAAAAGACAGCGTCAGACAATACTGATGCAAACAAAGACGTTTGTGCTAAGAAAAGGTCACCCTGATACAGAAAGGGTATTGGCAACAGAAAGGTCATCAAACCCTGCATAAAAATGTTTGTATTGCCGATATCGAACAAAAGACACAATTTGTTAATAAAATCGTTAACAAATGGGTGTGAATTTAAAGACTGTGTTAATCAAATGTAAAGAAAACAATGAATGGGATTCAAAAAGCATTCTATGAAAAAGCATAATTTAATGCCAATAAAGTGTTTAATTTATTTTTATTGCCAGACAGTAGCAAAATCACACACATCAGGTTTAAAATTGTATTGTAATTGTATTGTGTAAATTGGTCACCTTACACATTTTGGTAACAAGGCTGCAAAATAAATGTACCTCAGTAATAAAAGAAACTAAGATACCCTCCTGAAATACCCTCCTGAGATTGACAGTCAACATTACCCAAATTAAAGCACTTTTTTCAACGGACAATTTGTTAAAAAAGAAAGCAAAAAACAAAGTCTTCATTTTTAAGAGCATCAGTCCCTATTTTGCCCCCCCCCATTCATGTGAAGTGCCTGGAAACTAAATGAAATGCAAGACTAAATTATCCAACAGATTCCAACATCATAATCCAGTTTAAACATACACAGCAACTCAGCACTATCAAAACACGCTTAATAACCTTGCGTAAAAGAAACTCTCTCTCATGTAATTCTTGCACCACATGAACTCATTTAGCAAATTTCCTCAGGGACTCCAGCACTGAATATTCATGAGGCACCCCGAGCCTTTGGAGAAGCCAATTCAAATGGGAGAAAAACAATACAAACGTCAAAGGGAACAAACGGAAGAAGCCCATGTTTGGACTGCAGTGTGCCGTGCAAGGTCAGGCAGCCGCGGTGGAGGCTGTGACAGCATGACAGATACGCAAACCCACTGATAAGTGCTGTATTGTTTCCAAGACTGTCTTTGATGGTCTATTCATTCAGAAGTTGACAATGGCCACAGAGCAGTGAGCGCTTGAGGCAAACTGTAACCTCGGTCACTTCTCAAGGTCGAATGGCCTGTTGTGAACAGAAACCTACACACGTCGGACTCTGAGATGAGCAGGATGAAGATGAGGGATGAACGTTGTTGTGACAAGGATGAAGGTATGATATATAAAAGAATGATGACTATTTGAACAGTTATGACAGAGCACGCCATTGTAATAGAGCAGGCATGTTCTGTATAAAATATCCAAACAAAAACATGTATTTTTTTTCAAAGCAGCTTTTATCCACATGTGTTTGCATCTTAAAAAGCGAAGGCCAATTAACAAAAGCACCCCACAAAAAGACTGCGGCACAATTTACAGGGTCCCTTTTTAAAATTTCAATAAATGCAACAAAAGAATTTGAGATGGAACAAAGCAAGGCCCGCTGGGTAAACCTCAGCCACCCAGACTTGATTTTGTGAGAGAAGTAATCAGAACTGCCATTATGACAGCACAATGTGTGACTGGATTTAATTGAATGAAATTAGTTACGGCCATCTGCCTTTTATCCTAACAGCTCTCCCTACCTGTGACTGAACGTTGGCCCCCACTTGGGCCCCCTGGTATGAGTCCCCATTCAGAGACTGCACACTCATGAACAAGTCCCCAGAGTTCATGTTAAAAGAACCAGCGGAACCTAAGAGTAAGAGAGACCAAGAAAGGAAAGGGCAAGAAAGAGAGAGAAAGAAAGAGAGAGAGAGACAGACAGACAGGAGCAGGGATAGATAAAGACAAGAAACACATTCATGCAACAATAAGTCTTTAGTAAAGAGGGTTCGTAGTGCAGAGTTGTTACTGTAGGGATATGAGAGTTATGTTCTAAAAACTATACAGGCAAAAGTCATTCCCTCTGTTTAGAGGTCTTTAGAAGTTTAGAGTTGCCAGCATAGACAGCAGCCATGATTAACTGTTCCAAAAGTTAGGGAGTAACATTTACATGCCTTTTTTGGCCACATTCTAAATTAGCATTGCATGTATACAGTAGCCCATCCCAGAATGCACTGCAACAATGTGAAATGCTGATGATAAATGCTTACATTTCTTTCAATATTTTCTTTCAATATTGACAGTATAGATAAAAATCTCAATACAATTAAACATTTAGTAATTCGCCAGATATTTCTGTAATATTTTATGCTTTTGTAGTATTACATTGTTGGTTATAGGAATTAATAGCATAACAAAACTGGAGTATCTTTTTAGTTAGGGTGATGCCTATGCAGACAAGAATGGATTTTGTAAGAGTGTAAATGCCACAAGCACTTGATACATATCAAGTGTTAGCTTAGCGCAAAAAAATCTATAATTATACATTTCAAGAACAATAACAAGTGTAGAAGAAAGAGGCTGTTATTGATACTACATCAGATCCATAATGGACAGTAGCGCAGCTACACTGCTGTAGCCAAGTTATTTAGGACGTGCTAATTGAGTCACATAAGGAATCAAAGAATGCTATTTGTCTTTTAATGGGAGAGAACTCCCTAGATGTTTAAGAAACAGCAGAGCTTAACTTAATTTCCGCTTAAAATGCTGCAGGGCACTAATCAAATGTACATGGAGCTCTAATCATTTTAAGGCCATAGGACAAAAGGCTTGACCATCTAGTCCTAATGACATCCATGAGGTCAACTAGACAACAGCGGTCAGCCTGGCTGGTACCTACGTCAAAATCTTATTTCAACCAAACAACTGTTTAGTAATACTGGAACACTCAAGAAAAACAAAGTCTAGGCAAGAAGAAACTGATGAGTAAGAGGTGAATTTTTTGATGGTTAAAAAACAGTTTTAAAGTCTTGTTATGCGAGCTACGCCACAGGGCAAGTTGCTGATGTAGGGAAAGAAGAGTGAAGAGGTTTGTTCAATAGAGGTCTCTCATTGAGATGCATTATGGGAAAACTACAGTAAAAGGTGCATTAAAGAAAGACAACTGTGGAATATTAAAAACATTACCTTGGTGACACATATTTCTCTGCGCCCAGTTTCAGTTGATGACATTAAGCCAGTAACACGCATACAATTCCATGAATTGATTTGCAGTGTGACTGCTCTTGTAGCCACAGAGGTGATTTGTAATGACTTTCAATTTGTGTCGTTTGTGTGTGCTCACTATAATATAATCACATACAAATACACATACAAATACTCCTTTGGAGAAGGACAGAAAAAGCTATAATTGAGACATCCTGAAAATGGTTGGAAATGGAATAAGCAAACGAACACATAATGTTGTGTAGCTGTGGTGTGTTGTGTTAGCACAGGGCTCACCGGCTGAATTTGGTGTGGAAGGCGAGTTGGCTTGGCTGCCGTGGGTAGAGACGTTGGTTGCGCTAGCTGCAGTTCTGGCGGCGTACATGTTGGCTTCTTCTTGAAATTTGCCGATGTTTTTCTTGTATCTGATCCTCTTGTTTCCAAACCAGTTGGATACCTGAGAAGACCAAAATTCGTGTAGAAATCAAAAGAAAAGTTCAGACAACACTTTTAATTAAACCTTTTGGAGTTCATGGTATTATGATTATCTAAACAGACTCTCAGATTGTGCTGGATTAAAACATATTCTGTGTCACAATATTTTGAATGCTTTTATTTAATGTTCTGAACTTGTCGTGTTGTTAACTTGCAGTTCTTGGCCCGTTTATGCTGCAGAAGGCCCCAGCGCAGTCAAAGGCCTAGCTATATAAGACTAACACAGGTAGTTGTGTCTCACCTGTGACACTGTAATTGAGCATTTCTTAGCCAGCTCCTCCTTGGCCTCCTCGCTGGGGTACGGGTTACTGAGGTGCGAGTAGAAATACTCGTTCAGGATCTCTGTGGCCTGTTTATTAAAGTTTCTCCGTTTTCGTCTAATGGAAAATTACAGAAAATATAGAACAAAAAAGAGATGGTAAACGAAATAAGGAAAAATGAAAGAAATTGTTTGGAAATTCCTTCACACTTTAACATGCTATGCAAAGACATTAAGTCTTATTTTTTACCAATTATTTTCTTCACAAATAAAAATGTACGAGAAGATACTTTTACACACAAGTGTGTACAGACCTGGCGTCTAGGAAGCGTGAGCGCAGGATCATGACGGCCTCGCAGGTGCTCTGCTTGAGCTGCATCTGGATGGAGCTGAACTTGCGGTGGATGATGTTCACCATGCGCTCGATCTCTTTGGGTGAGATAGGCCGAGTGCGAGACTGCTCTCTCAGCAGGTTCATTACATGGGTGGTGAACTCGTTACACGCCTGAACATGCACAGAAGGGGAGGACATGGATCAATCGCTGTGCATACAAACACATCTACAGTAGGTCCTTCCTGTTCTCCTATCTCCAGACCAAGCTGGTCACATCAGGACAGCACGTTTTTAATAAACAAGTCTGTTTATCCTGCTTCAATTTTGCTACAATTTTAAAGCACAAAGTGTCAAGTCATAAATTTCAGTTTACACAGGTCAGCTTTATAAAACAAGTCTTTTATGGTGTTGTGACCGTGATTAAAACCAGACTCAGCATCTGTTCTCCTACCTGCTCATACTTCTCTAATTCCGTGTGGTAGATCTGACGGATCTGGGACAGTTTGGCCCGGTAGTCTGAGTGTTCGGCCGAGTTATCTGACCCGGTCCCACCCACCGCCGCAGCTGCGGCTGCAGCTGCAGCAGACCCACCCCCTTTCTCAGGACCGGACACGCCCTCAGCTAGCAGCATGTTGTCCAGTCGCATGAGCTGAGCATCTGGTGGCTCCTCCTCCTGAGCTCCACGGATACTTAATACTGTAGGACAGAAAGAATTGAAAAGTTAAGAGTCACACATTTCTCATTACAGCACTTAGGGTTTTTTTTGTGCAGTTTTTTGAAATATTAGGAATTGTTATCCTGACCTAATACTGAGACTGTAGGCTATTCATAGGCTAATTCCCTAAAGCCTGTTCTTTCTCCAAGCAAAACTGCCTCAACTCAAGGTTTGTATGAAGAATCTGTCTATCCGATAAAAAACCTGGAAACCGGTTTAAAATAGCCATTATTGGCAATGCTATTTAGCAATTCCAGTGGTGTGGAAATGACATACTTTACCTTAAAAATATTAAAGACACGTATTCGGATAATTTGAGTGACCCTCATAACGTTAAAGTTAAATGCCTGCAATAAAATCAACATAATAACATCACATTCTCTGCTTAGAGGTTGAGGCTTGATATACGGACTTGCTTTTAATTGCCCTTTGTGATAAAATGTGGGACTATACACCACTCTTGGCAGGGTTTGAGATCATTAAACCATAATTTCATTGATCTACACCATAATATTAAATAAATAATTATATCTGCTTCCATCAGAGCCCGAATTTAATTTCTTAATCCTGTGACTTTACTCACTGAAGAGTAAAGACTGCAAAATGTATGAATGAATAAATTACTATTAAGATTTAATAACGCCATTGACGAAAACCAAATGACTTGTCGGTCCACTGCTATATTTTTAAAGCTGCTAAACAAGCAGGATCTCCAGAAACATTTTCTTTTCTAAACTCAGATGAAGTTAATAATTCATGCATCTCTGCTCTTTAATTTTAAGACTGACATTTGTCACTGTTTATATTGGCTGTCTTACAGAGGTTCTCAGTCCTGTGTCTGAACCCCAACATGTACCTTCCTCTAGCATTCAGCTCCAATCCAGCCTACTCAATAGGCCTACAATCTAAAAAATCTAAAGACCTTTATCACATGGGTCATTTGTGTTTGAACAGAATTACAGCACTACTAAACCAAACTATGCAGAAAGAAAGATTACCTCCTACAACTGTTTTACAGTAGAACAGCAAATAAAGAAAAACCCACAAGACTCATTCTGTATATATGCCCATTACAAATATACGGAATGTGTTGTAAGTTTATTTTATGGGGGGACTTTATGTTTTATTATTCATGTAAATAATAAAAATCAACTAACCATATAATTATGCATAGTTCTCTTCGTTGGGCCCTGAAGCAATACCAGTTAAGAACCTCTGCTCTATGTAATAGCAGAATCATTTGTTTTAGCCCCTTGAATGTGAAGCGATGGTCCAGTATATATATATATATATATATATACACACAGGAATTTTTTGTTCACGCTTACTCGCTAAAAGATGTTTGCATGGAGCAACAGTATAAAAAGAAATGAGTCTGGTTGCTATTGCCATAAAACCCATTTAAATGTTAGTAAAGTTTCTACATTTGTTTCACTACAGAATATTTCCACAAAAGAACTCGTCTTTGTGCGTGCCGTTTAAAAATAAGCCGTTGTATCTTTGTGGGCCACTAGATGTCTCTGCTTGTGTTCTGTTGAGTAAAAGGCAGATCCACAGCACCTTCCTCAGCTATTCTGCCAGCAACAAAGAACTTCAGACAGCGCACATACTCTGAATTATAAATGATCTCACAAAAGACTATTCCTGCATTCCTCTCCTGCTTGACGATATGAAGACCTGCTTGACGATATGTTTTTTTCAGTTACTGCTGTGAAACATTAATGTTAATGTAAACTAAACCCATAAGAATAGCATAATGCAGCAATAATGCATAATGATTTTTCTTCAGATTTCACACAGAACATCATGTAGCAACCCAGCACAGTACCATAGAAATATAGGAATAGAACATTGACTGACTAACTATGGTAAAAGCGTGATGTACCATAGAAAAAGCACTGGGTTGAATACTGTATGATTACATAATTAATTGTATTTTATTGCTACTATCTTACATTAAATGCTTTTAGGGCTTTTTTGCTGTCTGAGTTAGGAGCCATGTGTATGCTGGTGTGTACAGAGCTTGTCATGCAAATCATTCTGCAACACATTCTACACATGACATGTCGAAGGGTGAGGCAACCAGTGTGTTGCAAGCTGTTTCCAGTGCCCCAAACTCAATCAGGCCAGCTTCTTCCAATCTGCCCACCCTCAGCTCACTCCCACAGCAAATGTCAGAGGGCTCCAGGGGTCAAGAGTTCAGAGCCCAGGCTGAGCAACAGCGGCGAGGTCAGATTTCTCCAGAGACCACTGGCAGTACAGCAAACAACCTGCTTCATTAGCGCGTCCATCAGCAAGCCTTCACGTGACGTGGGCGCCTGTATGTGCGTGAAGTAATTGTTTTCGTTCTTCCATCATCTCGTTCAACTCTTCCACAATGACTCTTTCTCAATCCTGCTCTGCTTTTCGAAAAATCCTGACCATCCAATTTCAGGCTCATCTCAACTCTCTGCCCACCCAACTATTTCACAGCGAAGAAAAACGCAACTGTATATCAATACCACAACGAGAGACAGAAAGAGCGAGTCTTTTATGCCTTTATAATAGAAAGAGACAGCGACAGGGGAACGTGACTAGCGTACAGCAGCGAGTATAGAAAGGCAGGCTCAGAAGTGGGCTACGTTCATCTGGAGAGGAAATCTAATGAGGCAAATAATGATTTATTCATTCCAACCATATCCTCCAGTGCGCAATTAAATGCATGAAATATATTAAATAAATACAATGAATACGGATAATCATACAATTCACTTTGCCGTTGCTTAATTACCCCAAACCAAAGCAATGCACTTTATTTATTTTGATTCTGTAATGGCATGCCAATCGATTAGGGCGTAATGCTGCCAGCCCTGTCCCTGTGTGCCCAATGTGCTGCTCATGTGAACTGAGCTGAACTCAACCACCCGCAGACAAGCATTAACAATGTTTTGAGGGAAAATTCTCTACGTTTCTGTCCCCGTCTTCTGTTTCTTTTCTAATTATAGCTCACTGGATGTTGTTTCAAAGGAGCTCTCAGCTGGTTCAAAGGCATAAACTCTGTTTCATATAATTCTCCTAAATTTCATTAGGAGAAATCAAATTGACATAAACTAGACAATTATTTACAACAGTAAGAGTTTTTGTTATGTAGATACCATTTGGTAATACATGATGGTATTGAGAAACATCTGAGTTTACATTGAAGTTGCTCAACTGTTTGCAGGCTGGTATCATGTGACATTGCTGAGATTTCTACTGAAATTCTAGAGGAGACACATGTGAGAATACTTGGGTCTGTTTCGCAGAAGGAGATTTAAGCAAGGAGATTCTCCTTTTGCTCTACATTTCAACTCATTACAGTCCATTAAATACACTTGTGAGATTTCAATTTATGCTTTTTTTTTCATGCGCCGTTCTTTCCCTCACTCAATCATTTGCATGTGGTATTTAGCATGATTAACATCAGTTTTTGGAAGTCTCTAATAGATGTTTTTCCCTTTTGAGGGCTTTTTCAGCTCTGACTTCCCCCTCAGAGAAGTCTTAATTCCAGCCTTCCAGCAATCACTTTCCCAAGCGTTTTACTTATCATAGCCGATTTGCCAATCAAGAACCCACGCACCTGATAGCAGGACCTAATTTTCCTCTTCACTTCAAAAACGAGACAGAGCACGCCTGGTATTCCCCCAATAATCCTGAGAAGGCTCCCTTCTCCCTCATTTTTGTTAAATTGTAATTTTTTATAAAACGTGCTAGATCTTGTAATCCTCCTTTAATAAATAAAAAAGCAATAAAAATTGGTTAGTTGTGGAAAGATGTGACACTAGCGCAGGGGCTTTAAGCTAGGTTTAGTCAGGGAGGGTTTATCTTTCAATGTCTAAACCGAGGCTGGTATCAACTTGAGGGAATTAAGCTGGAAGTCAAAGAGTGGATGGATTACTGTTGAGACAGGAGGATTTGGCCTGATTTTGTATCTAAAAGACAGACATATGGCACACAGCAGACTCTCAGTTCTTTAGTTCTCCTCAAAACCTCCTAGGAGAGGAATGTGTGAACACTTTTGCTAAGATGCTCAGCGTTACTAAAAATCATGCTGTAAAGAGACAATTAAGAGACTAATCACTAAAAAGACATCTTAACTGTACATATAAAATATAAAAGACAGTGCTATACTGTAAAAATAGGCTGTGTCCTAAACCTCAAAAGGCTGCTATAGAGTATATGGTGGAAAGACTGCATCAGGGCTGCTCTGAATTCATTAAGTAGCATCTAGAGTGACTCATTTCTTAAATATGGACACAAATTGTTATTCAAACATTGCATATGCATATTAATGCATAACATTATGTTATTAAGCATATTCCTTACGTTTTTCTTCTGATGGAAGATATAGTGCCTGACATGTATGCTCATGTTAATAGCTGGCCTCTATGGGTGCCATGAGGTGACATAAAAAGATAGATGAACAGGTATTTTGGCCACAGCATTGTACTGACCATTCAGCATCCAAAACCAGAACTATACGTTTTATAATGATAGATACAGTAATGTTAGCAATGTGTATATATACTGCTGTATACTTCCTACTTAAAACCAGAAAGGATATATCAGAGCGTCAAAGTTCATTAGTTCCTGAGTAAGAATTATATTGTTGTATCATGGTTAAGGGGGACATATAAAGCCAGAGATAAAGCAATCGTCCATCTCTGGCATGTTTTAATTGAATGGTGACAGGAGACAAATCCCACCTCTCTTTGTACTCATCTATAATTAAGCCGTGGATGGAAGGGGCCCTATCAATGACATTACATTGTGTTAATAGCGCTGGAAAACACACACACACACAAATATATTGATGACAACCAGTACCTTTCTCATACAGTAACTAGTAGCTACACTCTTAAGGTGAAACCCTCTAGAAGTCACTTCTTCTTTTTGTCTTTTGTCGTTTGCAGTAACACAACTTCGACCCCATGAAAACTAGGCCGACAGACATGACCGCAAAGCTAGCAAGTCAAAATAAAAAACAACAGAGACGAACAGAAATATAAACAAACCGCTTTTGCCACTGCTGTGTTTTCGTTCTATGATACTGCCCAGACTCACCCCCCACAACTCCCTGTGAGCGCCTTAAATGAAAGCATGTTTAATTAATGATGTTGAAGTATTCTGTCACAATTAGGAAGATGTATGGTCAAACAAGGTGCTTGTGATGGCCCTGACAAGGATGATGAAAGTTTGCCTTCCTGGACTGGCACTGGCAGCCAGCGCTGGGCCCTGGAGCCCCTCCAGATGCAGTCAATACGGTAACCTGAGATTTGAGATCTCCAAGCAGACACATGCAGTCAGCCAACAAGAATGTACTGCACCTCACTACAACAGGCAGTAGTGCTGCTTTACAGCAGGATACAAGAATACATACAGCAGGATATACAGTAAACATGATAGTTAAACTACTAAAGGGTAG
>JAZGTI010006882.1:0-22613 GCA_036877585.1 Botia kubotai | reverse complement strand
CAATGTCAGTGACAGTGACATGAAACAGTATGGATGTACTAAAGTAAATTCTCATACGTTAAAGAATGTGCATCTTTTAAAGAAGCCAAATTCCCCAAAAATCAGTACAAGTATCCATTCAACGTTGACAAGTCCGGCCAAAGTGTTTCTAACAAAATGCCGCCAAAAAGTGTTTCTTTGACAGAACTTTACTGAAAGCGCAATGGCGACATCATGCGGTCATTAATAATTCATAATATCGCTTCCAGCACTGGTACAGAGAACTACTACACAAGCATTATGTAATATGTAACCGTGAGTAATTTAATTGCTAACTAGGCTCTTTATAAAGACAGAAAACATGAAAGAAATATACAACATTCATATTAGTAATAAGTAATGGAAAGCGACAGGAAGGAAAGGGAAGGGATAGGAAGAACAAAGGAAAGTGAGGGGACAGGAAGGGAAAAAGAGGGATAAAAGGGAAGGGATAGGAAAAGCATAAGTGGCAGGTAGAGAGGGGAAATTTATACAATCCAATTTAGGGAAAAGATGGCCAGGGGCTGTTGAGAAAATTATGTGTAGGACACATAAGTCATGGGAGAGTGTGTGCAGACAGGATGTGCAGGGCACATGGTTAGTGAGAGTGGGGCCCCGGAGCAGGCAGACTGGGAACATTAGAGAAACATGTCCAGTCCCACTCACTAAGCCACGTGGATACAGCTTTATACTGTTTACAGAACCACACAGGAGAGAAAGGAAAGAAAAAGAGCTGCCTTTGTCTAGAGTTTACATTTTAAGAGATATAACCCCTCCACTGTTTATCCTACATATATGTTCTTTGTTTATTTGTGATATTTGTAAAGACAAGCATTACTATTACTGTTCATATTTAGAATTCAGAGTTTTTCAAAACCTCTAAGTATTTACTTTTAGCTTGTGTCGTGTTGTGTGCCATTTGTGTGCTATGAATGTTAATAATTTAAGTTATAACTCACAACATCCCCAGCTGTGGGGGAGGAAATGTATTATAATGGAGCCATGTTTTGCCACATAAAGTATACTTGTGCTGCTGCAACACCTACAAACACTCAAAATAACAAAACAGGAGGTCCAGGATATTCAAAAACACCTATGGCCAAGTCAACACCACATTTGTTTACGTTTTAGGCTGAATATGTTTTGAGTGTAGTGAAACACTATTTGTTGAGTAGTGATGTAATGTTGTCCAACAGTTTTAGATGGAATGTTAAAGGGAGAACAAACACATGATTAAATAAGAGAGGAGGATGCTGAGAGAGAGAAACACAGAGAAAGAGAAAGAGAAAGAGAGAGAGAGAGAGAGAGAGAAGAAAATCCAGAAGAGGAAATAAAGGGAGGAAAATGAAAGCAGGAATGATTGGGTACAAGGAACCAGATGGCTGATTAAATACAGCTGTGGAGCAAGTGAGACAGAAAGAAACAGATGATAGAGCAAGGGGGTGGACTGAATGTGGGTGTAGGGGGTGTTGGGGTGGTAGAATGATGGAAGAAATGAGTGCGGAAGATGAAGTGAGACAAAATGCAAAATTGGTCACTCTTGGTAATGTGTATTTTCTCACTAGTTCAATTAAAACAGATTCTCACTAGTTTAATTTGCCCACTAACAGTCATATTGTGTCTAAGCATTACAGAAGAATTCAGTCACCTCAGACATTTTCATCACATGTCATTCCCAACACATCTTAAATGATGTATTGTTTATTAATTTCTGTGGTTTAAATTACTGTATAAATACATTAAACATTTTTAGAACAAAATGTCATGTCTTGCGAAGGCTAATATAACAGCTAGCAGTTTATAGGTTCTAAATATATACAATTTAGTGATAATATATAATAAATATAAAACATTTTTGTATAAATTTTTACACAATGTAAATATATACATTCAACAAAAATTACACCTTGATTAAAAATAACGGTGAACAAAAATATTCTGTGCATCACTGGAAATCAAGTGACTCGTAAAACTTGTTGGTTGTGGTGGAAATTACACCAACTGTGGGACAGTTTAATTTGTGTAAAACTGAACATTTTCACACATTAAATACTGAAAAAGTTACCTAACTCTTTGATTGTATATAAATCTGGAAGTTTCATACAAATCCCCTGGGATGCCCATAGTTGAAGAAATACAGAATATTTATACAGACTCTTACATATATACTTTATCGTATCCTTTTTCTCATTCTCTGCCCATTTCCACCTGGCTCCCAAAACATGAACAGTACTGCACAAACACTGCAGTAGGCAGATATCAGTGCAGAATTACCAACAGTGAGGAAAAGCAAACGGAGCACAGAGAGATTCCACAGATTTGTTTAAAAGACCAGAATACACTGGTGCTTCCATGAAATGTCATTGAAAGGACACGGACAGCTTTTCCTTTTCCTTTCAAATGTTTCCGGTTCACATTCCTCCACAAAGACACAACTTATCTTATGCTCTCACCACACAAATGCTCCACACAGTAAATCTATCAAAATAAATCTGACGATGGGCCATGCTCTCCTGAAAACACACACCCATAGATAGCTTTACTGAGTCACTGTTTGATTTCATAATGGGAGAAAAATTCACTTTTCTTGTCTGTTGACAAACCTAATATAAAAAATCTTAATACAAACATATTAGACTCATCAATAATTTCATAACAGTGTGTGTTTGTGTGTGTGTTTTCATTTAAAAATGTATTTGCATCTGTATGTGTGTGTTAATCATAAGAATATGATGTCTCCAAAAGCCAAAATCCTGCCATGATGCAACTGTGTTGTGGGTGTTGGTCACGGTGTTGCTATACAGTTGCTAAGTTGTTCCAAGTGGTTGTATGCATGTGTGGTTTCTAGGTTGTTCTGGGTGGCTGCTTATTGGACCATGTGCCATGATAATCTGGTCCATATTAAAGGTATAATTCAATGTCTTTCGAATTTTTTTCCACACCCTTCACATTTTTACTAGTTAATAGACATAGCCTATATGTACAACATATGTATTTGTTAATAAGCAGCACCATTTCATTTTGAGATAACATTTATGTGCATATGATAAACAATGCATTGCAAGTTTAGCTAAGTTTAACTTTAAGTGTAAGCAAATATACAGTAAAAGTGATGCTTGCTTTTCATCACTAAGCATTAAAATAATACTGATCCATTGTTTTGCTATTTTAAATGTTTGTGTTAATATTTGTAGGTATCCATAAGTATGTGTGTGTGTTTGTGTGTGTGTCATAATCAACCGAACAAAACACGTTTATGGTCCTGAATGTGACATACTACCAGCATATGATTGTGTGTTCCTGAGCTGTGGGAAAAACAGAACCTATTTATACATTGACCAACCGTTTTCCTGTGTGGTGTTTATAGTGGATGCCTGTGGATTATGGCTGAAGTAAACTAGCACTTGTTAACGTTTCTGTCATTCCATGGATATTCCAGGAATATACCATGTATGCCAAAGATGCATAAAGAACCTATTGTGACTTTGTTTTCTATATGTTCATTGGAATTAACAATGTAAATCAAGTGATGCTCTCAATAGTAAATGTTTATTCAATATTATTGGGTTAATCCAGGACTAAACATCATCAGTGTGGAGGATATTAGCAAAAACACAAAGCCTTTATATCATACACACAAAGACAAATACTCTATCAATGGGCCTGGCTCTACACTGAAACAGTCAAACAATTCTGACTTTCACTAAAAAAAGTAAAAAAAACAACAATATGGTGTAATATAAGCAAACATTATCTTAATTATTATTATATACACTATTAAAAACTATTTAAAAAGCATGCTTTAAATTCTCTTATAATTATGCCATTTTATCGTAGGACCATATTAGGTGAGAGGCTATAATAAATATCTGTATTTATTTGTCACCACAGGACCATTTAAGGTGATATAGGAAAAATTTAAACAAATATACACTTTCCCTTTAATTGATAATTATTAAAAACCTTGATGCTGAAGAATGAAGAATGAAGAATAAAGTATATGGACATGTTATGCATTAGCTATCCATACAAACCCTGTGAAGCCAAGTTCAGTCAAAATGACCAAACTAACAAGAATGACAAATAGCTTAAAACATCCATCAGACTGCCACATAAGACTGCAGTTGCTGTGTGTCTTTTAAAAGCATTTAAATGTTAGATCGGCTAGTTACATAGCATCATAAGCTGGTTATAAGCTTGCATAACACAATGTTTCTTTATAGTCTCATCCAGCAGACCACAATCCTTTTCTGTGTGACATGATCATACATTGATTTAAGAGTATATTACCATTAAACTCTGCACCCACAGTGTAAGAAAAGAAACTGGCCTGGTATTAAAGTGAAAAGTATCTGTAAAAATAAACATTATGGTTACTGTAGCATTCAAAATGAACCACAGCCTTATGCAAGCTTTGCTGTTAAAATATAATCAGAACACCAAATGAACTGTTTTGCAATCCCAGAGTGACAATATGTGTTACAGAGTGATATATGTGTTTGGACATAGAGTGACAGCATATATGAAATTGGCATGAGATTTAAATCTTACACACACACACACAATGATTTCCAGGCCTGCTTCACAGGTTCAGCTACAACTTTGTGACATCATAGAGAGAGCTCAGAGTTTCCACGATGCACTGCATGTGAACGAGCCTTAGGGACTGGACCATTATAGACATTCACTTTCAGGCATGTAAACACACAATCAAGCCCTCCTTAAGTTTTCCAGTCAGTCCTTGTCTTCTTCAACAAACAGGCATACATAATGCTAGAACATTGTTACACAAGCACATATTTATAAAAGATCAACAGAGCAGAAAATTACTTTTTTTTTTTTTACATTTTTACGCATTTGGCAGATGCTTTTATCCAAAGCGACTTACATTGCATTATACTTTACATTGTTTCTGAGTATGTGCAATCCCTGGGATCAAACCCATGAACTTGGCGTTGTTAATGCCATGCTCTAACCACTGAGCTACAGGAAAAGTAGTAAGACAATGCTACACTACAGTATATTTAGGGGTGCATGCTAAGGAAAGCATCACTTTTAGTGTTGCTCATACTTAGTGTTACGAAGCACAACCAAATGCCTAACTGTTAGTATTTAACTTTGCATAGTAAACGTCTAAGGAGGGACCAGGGCCCTATACAGAGAATATCATAGAAACTTTGGAGCGGCTCTTTTAACTTATGGCAACTACCTAACCTGAACTAACCAACCTGAAAACCACATAGCAACATGCTAGAAATCACACAAATCACCTTAGCAACTGCATAGCAATGCCCAACCATCCAATGCTGTAACATCATGGCAGTGGGGTTTGCAGAGCAAGCACCAATCAAATGTTTTGAAGAATTTCATAATGTTATATAAACCTAGTAAGCATAAAAGATCTTCTAGACCTTCACTGTGTAAGAATCATGTTAAATGCACAACACACATGCAAGTGCAGCCAATGCAAATCCAATGCTGTCTGCACTACACGTGAAGTGCCTCCACTCATAACAAGTTACGAAACTCCTAACTGGATATTACCACATCAACAAACCCATGTCCCACATGAATTAGCTCTATGAAGATTTATTAAATCATGATCATTAGCCCAGAGTACATTAGTCATATTGTAGCAGGCAAATAAATATTCTTCTTTACCTGTAAACAATGAAAGTAACTCACCTTGGTCAGCCTCATGCTGGACTCTGCTTTCTCCCTCCTCAGAGACCCTCTCACGGGTACCGGATCAGGCTCGTCCCCGCAGCTATCTGCACTCAGGACACAACCCATATAGAGACCTGGACCCTGCTGGTCCTCTCCTTCTTCTCCCTCTCTCTGGCTGAAGTTTCCCAAGCACAGAGGAGCAGCTGTTTTTGTCTGTACACTAGAGGCCCTTCCCCTTTTCCTGGCTCTCATTCAAACACACGCACGTTCGCCCGTTGACACTCATCTGTCTCTCGTGAGCACACACACGTGTAAACAAAAGTGAGAATATGCCTATTAAATCAAACGTCTATTAGCACTTTGCAGCTAGCACACGCAGGGTCGGCCGAATGTACACAACAGGCAAGCCGACATCCAGAGGATATCAGCCCCCACCCCCAGCTTTTCCCAAACACACGCACTATTGTGCTGAAGTGCTTGGAGTCTTTCACACCGTACACAGACATGGGCGGACGACTCTTCTACCTGCTAAACTGAGTTTATCATCCTATAAGTGTCATACTTGGAGTTAAGTGCATTTTTGCATCTTATCCTGAACCTTTGTGTAACTAATAAATGAATTACTTCTTACATCATGTCATTTGTTAAGGAAATGTGTCCAAGGGTTCAAGGGGCCAGAATATGATAGATACTCAAAGGTGGGTCCTTTTGACCAGTAAATAATCACTTAGTAGCCACCCAGGACAACCTAGCAACCGCATAAGAACCCCTGGCAACACTAGCATTATGGTGGAAACTTTACCACAGGCAAGCAAAATTACATTTTCTTTTCCCAGTAAGTTTTCTTTATCATCCAGCATGCCTTTGTGCCTTTATGATACACCTTATGTCACCACTAAGTCTTTTCTATGTCTCCATTGATGTTTTTCATTAGTGCCTTTAATCTCCTCACTGCTGCGTTGAACTAAAAAACACTCTTTATTCCCACAACTGCTCTCACCACACTATACAAGCCTGTCCTCTTTTACAAATCAAAGTGTGCATTATATGACAGAAAGAAACAAAATGACACAGTTTAGGACATATGTAGCACTTACAGATCTTGCCACCAGGGTTTTACATGCTAATATCCCTGCTAAATATCACCTCACTCATTCATTTTTCTTTGCATATTTTCCCAAGTATTCTTGTGGAAGAGTCTGGGTATCCCACAGCTATCCGCCGGGAACTGAAATGGTGTATCAGACCACAACAACCACTGCTGGGAAGGGAGGGAAGCCACAGCTCTCCAAGGTTTGGGGCTGAGCTGGTATGCGAGTTGGCAGCGTTGATCTGTAGCTGCTGAGCTTGTGTGCCATGTAACAGAGAACCTAAGCAAAAAAAAAGAGCTCTGCAGAACCACTTTACCCTGTCGAGGCCTCCGAAAGTCAAACACGACACAAGGAACAGTCTTTAGCTGCATGTTTTTAGTTTTCCTAAAGATTCTTTTTCTCAAAGGAGGAGGGTGAGAGATGGAGAGGAGTAGAGGGGGAAGGGGGCGAGAGGGTGGTCTGTGGGACTATTAAATCAAACCCCTTTTAAGGCAAATTCCACTTGTGCCTTCTAAATCCCTCTTGTTTCCCCCTCCCTTCCCTTTTCCTGTGTTGTATTTCTCTCTTTTTGCAAATGAGTCATAGGCCAACGCTTGGCTAACGCCAATGCTCCTTTAACAACTTCCTCAGGTACACAGAAATGATTGTTCCTACCATTAAACACATTTCTGTCTTGTTCTGGGCAAACCTTATTTAGTTCATAGCTGCAAAAAATGGTTGCAACATAATCAATTCTGAATACTGAGGAATAAAGCAGATTAGTCAAGTATTATGCTGGGTATTTATGCAATAAATTTAGAGTTAAGGAGATGTTTGCATCACCTGACACATTTTGAGGATGTTACAAGTTACAAGTGGCGTTTATTGTCATTTCAGCCATATACAAGTACATAGTGAAACGAGACAACGTTTCTCCAGACCAAGGTGCTTCATAAGACAAAAACTAAACATCACAGACATACATAAATAGGGCTACATAAATTAAACAAAGTATATACATAAAGTGCACAAGTGCAAGATGAGTGCAGACAGCACAAGACATTTGTACAGGTTGCAAACATAGTGTTTAAAGTGTAAACATTATTATGTATGGAAACAATGTGATGCCAAGCCATTGGTTACAAGTCCTTTTAACCAATGGATTGTTATACGTGTACTGTTGAATTTCCTACATTCCTGAACCAAGAATTGTAGAAATAACTACATTTCTACACTTGCTGAAGAAAATGTGGGTGGTACTTATCTGTGCCAAACTGGTTGCTAGGGAGTTGCTGGGCAGTTGCTCAGGTAACCTGAATGGGTTTTCACACATTTTCTGTATTCGCTTTAGTAAGAGCAATAGCGATAGCCATGATGGCCTTCTTGGGAACACCACAAATGATTGTTTTCTATCTGTTTGCCAAATTTTCCCCTTGTATTCCAATGTTTAGCCAAAAGGTAGCCCCGCCCCAACCTCTCACCATTGGCTGAATTACTGTTGTGGCTGCTCAAAAAGACTGCAAACAGAGTGCAGTTGCAACAGACTGAAATTCCACACTTCATCTTTAAATTTACCTTGGCTCCCTTTTCATCGAGACAAGCTTGGACAGAACTATGGCTACACACGCGCCTTTTCCAATAAAAATGAGCAGACGCTAACGCATATAAAAAGCAAAAATCCAGACATATTTAAAAGTAAAACGTCACTTCACGTAAACAGAACTGAGTGATATATGAACTGAAACCGTGAACTCCTTCGGATGCATCTTTCAACACCTGCACAGACAAAATACTCAAAATGCTATCAACATTAAATCCACCAGCTGCCAACAGCTGCTGAACACTTTTTGGCAGTGTGACGTCTTCCTGGCATTAGTCTTTACAGACAAAATTCTCACTATCTGGTAATAGTGTGTGAAAGCTTTTAAAGCAGGGAACAGTCTGGTCACAGAACCAATTTAGAGACGATACTGACAAGATTAAATATGAACTAAGGGCAGAGTAAGGATTAACACATACATTTACTGATGACAGCCTGGACTGGTTTGTTTTCTTTTATTCTTTTTGCTTTAAAAGAAATGGAGGGGGGAAGGAAGAAATATAAGGAGTTGTATGGGAACCAAAAACTGATGGGGCTGCTTAAAATAGAAAAAAAAAACTAAGGCTACACGGCCCATAAAAGGAAAGATATACAGACAGACAGAGAAAGATGAGAATCTAAGTGAACACTCAAGACAGCATTTTTAAACAAACAACCTTGGATTGTTCACAAAGCTTAAAGCGCTACAATCAGCTGCAGATGAAAACAAAATCAATGCTTAAATGATAGTCAATCATGCACACAAGTGGGGAGCTTACAATTTCCAATCTACTGTACATAACTAGACTTTATGACTAGACCTTTTTTCAAGAAAAAAATGTGAGCTGTGCTTGCTCATACACATACCACATCTAGCAAGATGCCAGAATGTTCGTAAGGTGTTTGCTATAGTTTTGTATGTGACAGCTTCTGCCATAACACAGATTCACAAATTAATAATACATTTGTACATTGAATTTGTAAATTCAATAGTCTTCAACTCTTTGGGATATTTTTGTCTATATTCAGCCTTCCTTCAACGCAAGCTGGTAGAATTTTGCCTGTTTTATTGTCCACCAGGTGAAAATTGTTAGTCTGGTCACTTAGGAAAGTACTAGAACTCCTTATCAATCTGTACAATTTGAGATAACATTTGTCTCTTTAGGTTAAATGGTGCAGGACGAGATACGCACCCAAATTGTAATAACATTGTTTATCCTACAAGCATGATGTCCTCAAGAAGGGAAACAGAAGTAGATGAGAGAGGGAAGTCACCCTCCCAAGATGCCTTTGAGATGCCCAATTTACTATAATTCTCTTGAAAAAGTTTATGGCAGCTAGTTTAACTTTTTCCCAGTTTATAGCAATTCCTTAGATGTCATGGTCTTGCCTACTAGACTCTGTGGTGCACCTGCATCTGGTCAATGGGCTTGCAGGGCTGAACAGGAAGGAAAACACCACAAACTACACACTACCTTATGTGGAAAGCACAAATCTGCTTCAAGCCACTAAGATGTTTACTACAACATATATAGCCTAATGTCAATGAGGATTTTTGGTTTAATTTCAAATTAGCAGTAGTTAAAAATGTGCTTAGGGCAAAAAGGAAAAATGATCTTGCTTTTCTTTACATATGCCGAAACATTTTACAAAGAGAGTAAACAGTAAAAGGAATGGTTCACCCAAAAATGTAAACTCTAGTATTTACTTCATGTCATCCCCAACCTGTATGCTGCTATTTTTTTCCATGAGACAAAATACATTACGACAAAAAAACGGTTAAACTTTGAAGCAGCCATTTAGCTAATGCCTGAACTACCTGACCCCTCAGGAATCACATGATGTCATGACATGTCCCACCTACAGAGGGCGTGTGAGAGACTCTTCTGAAAAGCCACCTATTGTTTATACAAAACCATGACCTGAACAGCCTACACAAGAAAATGTCCACATTTACCACATCATATTTCACAGTCTCCACCTAAACAAGTGGTCAAGTTTGCACATATCGTGCTGCAATCCTCCAGGGTTTGGTTGAGTCTTTTTTTAGACCTCTACACTCTTGAGCTTGCTGGCTGAGAATAAAACCAATTGTGCCCAAACCAGGGTGGGTGCAAGATTTTGAGGACCATAATTTAGTCACTATTTCATAAACAAGGAGGGCAGGGAAATCTTGCCAAATTCTGAGAAACGTTGCACCACACAATTGACAAATAAGGCAAAGCTCCCCAGGCATTTCAAACCACACAACAATAACTGTCAGATACAAAAGAAGTAAACTGTTTGCATCACCTCAGTTTTGACACTTTTTTTTAACTCTTTGTTAAGTTCTCTGGTCTATTAAAATGATGTGGTTAGAACATGTTGCTTACTGTAGATGCTATATGCTGTAGCCAATTTGTGGAAATTTTGAAAATTTTGTGAAAATGTTTTCTATATATATTGAGACTAATCTCACTTGAATGCTCAATGTGTTTGTTATAACATAAAAGCAATCAGGCTAAAAACTTTCTGGTCAGTTTTACCAAAAATACAAATGTGACAATGCCTCCTCTAGTGCTTTTAGCACTTTTTAGTAGCATTTTTTATCAGCTAGATAACTGGCTTGTGGTTTACGGGAAACTTGGCAGGACCCTGCATCTAAACTGGCTGGAAACCAGACCAGAGTGCCAGGAAGGAAAGTCAAGGAATAATAGTCATCAATATCCTTATGTCACTTTAAAGGAGAAGACAAAATATCTGCTGTGCTCTGACTGAAGGGCACAAAACATTGCTGCAGTGCTGCATTTAGCTATTAATAGTTGCTTAAGCAATTACTATCTTATAAGAAACACATTGCAAGATGCTGGGATGATACTACAAACAGCCTGTGTGAGAACTGATATCTGCTCATCTATAGAAGCAGAAAAATAGTCCAACATGTAAGAATAATAAAAATTGCCAGTGTATAAGTCTACTCCCGTTCTATTAAAATCAGTCAACATTAAAAACCATATTTTATCTTTGTAATTTCACCCACTGCTGCATTAAAAGATTCTTTAATGTGTATTAAGAATGTAAACAGGGTCAAAATGACTTAAATTTGGTCCAATGCACATAGCTACTGAATGTGAACCAGACTAAATGTGAAGCAGTGGGAACAAACAATATCCATATGAGAAGTTAGGTCAGAACAGAAGGATGCAGAGAAAATATCAAAGACACACAATATAAGCAGATGTTCGAGAACATTGGGTTCCAGTTTACTCGTCCGCATCCCACGGCCCGGTCTGCTTCCTGTCAGGGTTGTTGTACTAGGAACAGAGACGACCCTCTAGGCTCTAAACTTAGTTAATGGGGGCTTAAAGGCCGAGTGAGGGGCACATTCTTTGGTCTCTGTCCAGCAGAAGGTCACAAGGTGAAAGGGGATGTAAAAGGGACGCACAGCATGAGGGGAGTAAAATTCATCATAGTTTGATGCAAAACACTGGCAAGGTGAAGATTCCAAGAACAATCTCTGCAAAGAAAAGATTAAATCTCTATTGAACTAACTTAACTTTGTACTAAACTTTGTACTTATCTAACATTTGTGAGCTAGCGTAGATCCTTATCAGCTTTTGAAAACACATTGATTCAAGTACTCTGAAGTTACACTTTAGGGTGAACTGTCGAATAAATTCTTCACATCCTGTTGGATTTAGTACACCCTCTTTAATAACGATTTCATAACATTAGGATTAATGGAATCTCTCACATCTGGTATTTTCATGGGAAACGAGAACTGAAACAAACACCCACCAGGCTTGTACGCAGAACACATGCAGCACTGCTAAGTGTTGGCATCAGGGATTTTGAAGACATCAAAACTCTGGGTCCTTTGAACGTGGTGGCAGGCCAAAAGCTAAAACGACTGACTAAATAACTGGTGACCTCTGACCTCAAAGTACGACAGTAGTCCAGGAGGCACAGCAACCCTTAAAACAAGTGGTTTTAGAAGCATTTGCACCCTTGCAACACTTATTTTAACTATGACAAAAATACTAGTTCAGAAAGCTGCATTACTTGGTGTCATAAACAAATGTGCGATCATAACAGACGAACATGGGCAATAGGATGTCACATGCAAAAATGTTAAACTGTACAATCCACTCCACTTTCATGCAGCACTGCAAACTATGCAGTTTTTTAGTTGGGCGGCATGCAAACAACCTGTGACATTAAGATACTCTTTTGGATAATGTCTTTTTGCTATACAAATTCATAGGTTCACCAAACTTAAACAATGACACACAACATAAAACAAACCTTCTATACGCATGTTTGTGTCCTTGCTCTTTGTGTTTGCAGAAGTATGAATGGAAGTGAAAATAGTGCACCACCTCTTTAAATCCTATTTTTTGTAATTATAACCTTCCGGGATTCTCAATTCACAACTTCCTACAAAGTGTAACTGGCACAGCATAGTCTTTTATTATTTTTCAGATGGTACACAGTTCAAATCAAAAAGCAATTCATGTCACTGCCTTTAGATATATGCTCAACCCAAAGCTGCTGCAGTCTCTGTCGTAAATGCTGATATTCGGAGGAACACATTCAGTCCTATTGCACGTCAGTCCAAAAGAGCGGCTTTAAAAAAACAACGTGTAAGTAAGAGGATGGGACTTTCAGTCTGACGCAGTTCTCAGAAATATCAAGCTGAAATAAATCAGGTTCTTATCTGTTTGTTGGGCCATTATTCAGGGGCTTATCCTTGAATATAAATCATCCAGCTTGTTGGACAACATCAGTTTAAGACATAAAACTGAGTTTGTAAGATTTATTAACGGTGAGTGAACAATGCAGGTCACTGACCTCTTTTCTTGACCTAAGATCTCAGCAAAGCAGCCGCTGTAACACTTTTTCAAGAAAGCTAAGGAAGCCCTATAAAGTCAGGGAAAGCCATCTTGTGGCACGTTTCCCCTTGAATCTACATGTTTCCACCACTCCACGTACAATCAAGCTAATGACGCGCTTGACTTATGAGGAGCAGCAGCAACAATTTGATCCGGTGTATGTTGTTTAACCCCACAAGTTTATTAGTTAGAATCATTTATTTAACCATACGCACTCTTTTACTTTAAAACAAGTCCTGTGTTCTCCCACTAGGGTTCAGTTCAGTTCTGATGAAGAAGGTTCTAAAATGTTATTTTTTGCCAGGAGAGGGTAAAACCATGTCCTCCAGTGCTGCATGAAACAAAAGCTGTAGGTTTGATTTTGTAATTCAACTTGGACCATCGTCTGTGCGGTCCGTCCACTTTTTAATCTCCGCTCCCCTCCTCGTCTCCCTGCTCGCCGTCCATCAGCAAGGCTGCGTATTTACTGGCTGAGCTGAATTTCTGTTGAAACAGAGACAGACAGTGAGATGTAACTCAAGCATGGCTGGTATTTGAGGTCCATATGTGCTCCCTGTGGTTTCAAGTGAGCAGACTAATATTTAGTTAATGATACGAATCAGGTGACTTCCATTCTGAGCTTTGACTGTGCTGAAAATAATTGGACAAACTGCTTCATGTTGGCTGTGTACAATGTACAAAATGCTTGGCAAAAGGGTGTCAAATAAAATTTTTCCCTATGCGAGCCTGGAATGGAGTGGTTTGTTTTTAAACCATGGTTAGTTTCAGTATTCCCAACCTACTAAATAAGTGGCCTCGGTTCAACACTAGAATTATAATTCAATACATGAGAATTATGTGTCTAGACTGAAGTAAATATTTACATCAAGCTGCATTTCAAGCGATTCCCACAATTACAGTCAATTTGTGACAACAGCACTACAATCTCCACCTCTGCCTATATTTTGGTGTACATACAACGTTGATTAAAAGAATGCCTGAAAGAAACACAGAAAGACTGAGGAAAGGAGATCGTGGGTGTCAGCTCTGTCACTTACAGGGTTCGGAGGCTCCTCAGATTTCTTTGGCTCTGGTGCTGGTCTGAGATCTTGTTCTCTTCTCACATCCTTGCTACAAATACACAACAAAGTTAGAGAGAGCACACCTACACTCATTACAAAGACCCTGGCACAACTTTGTTAGTAAACACAATTTTTTTTTACTATTACACAAGGTATAGAAACATTGCCACTGTTCTAGAGCCATTTTACACACTTTTTACGCGCGTTTTAATGTTCACAAATTCACAAGAGTGTAACATTAATACGCTATACCCTTAAATAAAACAGAGAAACCAGGTAGAAGGGTCAAGATCACCACACATGTCCTTGCAGCATGGACAGAGAAAGTGGACAGTAGGGGGTACCAGAGAGCAGCTAACCTGTCTGTCTCCTTCCTTCGGTCTCGGCTGGCTGCTTCACCACGCCCTCTGCCTGCTGCAGAGCCCGAGGCCCCACCACGACCCCGAGAGGAGCCCCGATCCCGGTGAACCCCATCTGCCTTGTTTTCATCTGTATGGAAAGCCCTGTGTTCAGCAGTCTGGTGACTGGAACTATAGACTATGATTCTCTAAATGAAGTAGATATTTCTATTATGGCTTATAGTATTGCTTTCTAATAATGTGTAAGTATTAGCTTACAAACTGACTTCACCTTCTATACACTCATCACTTTTGCATTTAAAAATCTTACCTTTACTTTTTTGAGAAGCATCCGTTGAGCTTGTTGAGCTGAAAAATAAAGCATATCAAAGACTTAGGTCAAAGTGTGTCAGTGTGTCATACTGATATAATAATGTCTGAAGAATTACACAAAGTGAATGAGAACCGTTTTCGCACTTGAGATCTAAAAAAAATTGAACTCAAACCAATTTACGTTTACACTTAAAGTGGATCAAATATTATCAAATAACTTTATTCTGTCTCTGTCTCTTAAAGAGAAACACCTTAAAGCTTTAATAGGTCAACAAGGTGCTGTCTGTTTACACTGTTTTTGTCAGGCCCAGATCTTTGGATGGTTTTGATCAGCATTGAGGGTACAGCATATAAGCACCTTTTATGTGGAGCACAGCTGCTGGGTGAGACGATGGGTTTAGCTTCACTCTCACTGGATCCCGTGCTCGTGGTGCTCCTCTTTGCCCATGCGTTTTCCTTCGGTGGTGGAGCTGGGACAACTTTTAACGTCAGGCCTTCTTGCTTGGAGGAGGGGCTCTGGTTTCCATGGGAGGGTGGCTCCTCATCACGGCTACTGAAAACCTCATTCTCCACAGAGCGTTCACTTTCCCGACGCCTAGGACCTGTCAGAGATGAGCGACAGATTTGATAGATTACAGTTCATGGTGGTAACTGATTACAGTTCATGGTGATAACTGATTACAGTTCATGGTGATAACTGATTACAGTTCATGGTGATAACTGATTACAGTTCATGGTGATAACTGCAATAAAATGGATAGATAGATAGATAACTAGTAGATAACACTGTTTATAAATTACCAAAGGTAATAAAAATATTACCACGGTAATATTTGGTGGCAAACGGTAATCACTTACCCCTGCTTGATGTGCTTCCTGGTTGTGATGACTCACTTCCTGTTCGTGAGCGCACGGTTGCTTGCTCCTCACTTCGCCAACTGGGATGCCTGAGCGAGCAAGGTAAGCATTCATTAGAGAATAAAGAGAATACTGTTCAGAAAAAGATGGCATACAACAGGTAACTATACTCCCCTAACTAACTGCTACCAAAATTGGAAAAAGGTAATGCCACCAGTTTTTCCAAGCTGGCAAAATTATGAATTACACAATTATACTTTTGCAAAGCCTTCAGTTACGAAACCTGATTAATATTCATGACTTCTTAGTAGCTGAACTCAGTTACCAGTGTCTGCCTTTCAGCAAACTAATTAAGATTGAGTCAGTGCCACATTACTTAATGTTTACGAGCCAATTCTTCATCTTTGTAAGATGGAACCCAGATGCTGTCTGACTGAATTTGGAAAAGCTCACAGGCACAAGAAATAAAATGGCAGACAATGCTAACTGCTCTGCCAGACAAAAAGAGCTTAAACCAATCTAAGCTGGTTTATGCTGATATTTAGCAGGTTGGTCAGCAGGTCTCCTAGATTGGTCATCTTAAAAGTGTCAAATCTCTTAAAAATCTCTATGCTGAAAGACCAACTAAGACCAGCAAACTAAACTGCTAAGACTAGTTTAAGTGGTTTAGATTGATTTTTGAGCATTTGATGAATTACAACGTGCAAGTTTCCATTATGGTATCAAAACTTGACATTTCCATTTTAGAGCAATTAATATTTTGCCAAAACAGCCAACAAGTCTACTGAAATTTTGGTATCATAAAAACCCATATTTACGTATGGGTACGTATGTTTTCTGCACCTCTCTCTGGGTTTGCGTTCAGGTGCCCTACTCTTCTCCTCCTCTAACTGTCTCTGTAGTCTCTCCTGCTCTCTTTTCAGCCTCTCCTCCACCTCTCTCTCTTTAGCTGCTGTGTCCACCGGCTTGGCACCTCCAAATATGGAAGCAGCTCGCCCTGATGAGGCTGACGGCGCGCTACTCTGGTCTTCTTCTTTGGGAATGCTGCGTGGCTTCAGGTTTAGCTTGGGCCTCTGCAGGGGACCTAAACAGATGTAGTATGGCCTGTTTACGTGACTTCCTGATAGACTCTCATATTTTATTGGAGTGATCAAGACCCAAGTGTTAAATGCATCAACTAACCTCTTTCTTCCTGTCTTTCATCTCTCCTCTCGTATCTATCTTCACGATCACCATAGCGGTCTCCGTATCGATCCCCACTGCCGCGGTAGTCATCTCGCTTGTCGTCGTAGTCACGCCGAAAACCGCTCCCGAATGGCCGACGACCCCCACTGCGAGAGTCATAACCTGATATAACGAGAGAAACTTCTGATGTGAAATTTTTGTCTGAAAAAAGGAATCGAAAACAAACGAAAGGCAAAAGAAAACACATTCTACACAATATTTATTGACACAAAAATCTTTCATATATTTTCTATAGATGAGGCTTATAGTAGATCATGTAACTGATGGGGAAAGCACACTGTTTGATTAAATATACAATATACACTGATATTGACCAATGCCAATATCTCAGAATCTAATTCTCCTAGAATACATATTGTTAAAACAAACATAATTATGCAAGCTGTGTTAGGCAAGTTTAACGTAGTTTAAGTATGAGTCAAAGTAGCAGAAGTATAGTTTAGTGTAAATTATAACAGCATTATATACTTCTGTCATAGTCTCTGCGGTCTCTTTCATCATAACGCTCTCGGTATCTCTCTCTCCCCCCATCATAGCGATCACCACCACCGTCCCAGCGCTGGCCATCACGATATCGGTCTGAATCATAACGGTCTCGGGATCCTGAAGAGCACACAAAGGTTTAAAAGTACAATTCTAAACAATATAAACATTAACAATTCTTTTCTAAAGAAATCTAAAACTGAAATTTTACTGAAAAATTTTTTTTTTGTTTTTATTTTCTGCTCCAATAAAAACCTGTTAGATTAAATAATTGCTTACGCTCTCCAAAGGCGTCTTCTCTACGTGGTCCATCGTCATCGGTTTTAGATCTCACTCGCCAGTCAGAATCTGTTTTATCTGGGCCCATGTCTCGTTCACTGCGGTTACGATCTCTTCCTGACATGGAACGCTCATCTCTCTCTGAGCATGTATACAAGAATACCCAACAAGAATACCCAAACAGAGATATTTTGTTCAGGTCAGACGTGATTGAGAATATGAAATTAACTTCCTTCTCTCTCATAAGTAATACAGGTTCACAATTGCATAATACTGCAGGAACAGATCTATCCACTGTCCATGCACACCTTTCTCATTGGACTGGTCAGCAATGTCTACACGGATCCTACGATTTCCAAGATTCTAAAAAGAGAGTAAGAGGAAGGGTTAATATAAGAATACTGCTGCGCATTAAACAACTGTGAGCCTGCGTCTTGATTTTGCATGAGCGCAATGGACAACATGCGCCACCATGTGGCCAAGAAAGAACTTTTCCAACATCAACACTGAATTCTACTATTTAGATGCACATGTACTTACATGGGTCACTAGGCAAATAAACTTACTGATGAACACAGAAACCGTATGTCTTAATAAGATGATTGAATATGAGTTCTTACCTCTTCATTGAGACTAAGCGCACGCAACAGAGACTCCACATCGTCAAACTCAGCATAGCCGAAGCCTTTCAGCCGTTCTGGGTTACTGGGCTCCCGTGGGAGGCGAACAGCACTGATCTATATAAACAAACCAGATGATGCAGTTCATAACATTTCCCTGGCATTAATCTGTTGACTAGATTACTGTGACCTGAACAGATCACTCCACCAACAACATAACATAAGATTAAACAAGAACGTCTCTTGTTCTTGAAAAACTCCGGAAACTGCAAAATTTACTGCAGCAGATGTTTTTCAGCAGAAGCCATGGTAACAAAATACACTGCAAACCTGTCTAACTGACAGAGGCAACACATGAAGCTGTCTGACACAGCAGGAGAGCTAGAACTCACGGCAAGCCCCCGAAAGAAGTTTTTGATGGAGTCCTCAGTGACATCATAGGGGAGGTTGCCCAGGAAGGCGGTGTACGGTGGGCTGCGAGGAAGCCGGGAGCGGTCGACGTTGGGCTCGCGGGCGGCACGTGGAGCTGTTGGCAGGATGGAGCGATCGATGGGCGGGGCACGATACACATCATCCTCTGTGTGCCAGGATGTAGTAACTGTGAATATAAGCGCACTAAACATCATTATAAGATAATACACAATACATCATTACTGACACTAACAGGGTTGTCAAAATAAAATAATTTCTGCAGTCGGCACAAATATATCTGACAACTCAATATCAATTTTAAGCAAAAGCTAATAATGCTACTAAGTATACTTCTCTGTTTATAAGCCAATTTAATATATTATTTATATTTAATAATTGAACAAACTTAGCAGCACAAGAAGGCCATCAAATTCACATTTGGACTTAATAATAATTCTAATGCATATTTGGACTCAATAATGCCATAATAGATATTTTATTTTACTTATGTACAAAAACATGCCTGAATTAAGACAAAACTAAGATGAAAAATATTGTAAAACCATATTTTGAAACCAAAACACCTAGACATCAAGTGATGAATCCTGTTCGACTACAAGATCCCTTCAAGGCCATCAAATAATTCTCAAATGTTTCAATTCTTAAAGTTCTTAAAGGTTGTGGGTTTAAATCCCAACACAAATACTGACAAAATGTATGCCTTGAATCCACTGTAAATCACTTTGGATTAAATGTAAATTCTTAAGCGAATCAACTGATAAAAAAAACAATAAACAAGTGACACTAGCAGTGGTGCATTTTAGATTTAGTGAAATCCTCCTACATTAGGTTCATGTTTAATTAATTGTTTGAATCTTACCGTCTCCCTCCAGGTCATCAGTTTCATCTGCCCAGCTAGTGGGCTTTGTGGGCGCATAACTCGGTGGAGCATTTCCCCCACTGTCCTCGGCTAAGAAGTCGGTCAGAGTAAGAGTCTTACCCTTCTTCTTACTCTTATTTTTACCTGTAAAGAAACACAGATTTGGTAATAAACATGTCCCTGCAAATAAGTGCCACAGTACTACCATGGTATTTTTTAAAGTACACTAGAATACCAATCTCAGTTTCATAGTATACAGAATGCCACCATCTGACACCAACAACACGTCTAATTTTTTATAAAATGAGGTGAAATGAATTATACACAAAAGTATGCTGTAGCTTACACACTCATTTACGTGTGTTTGTAATCCTGTTGATTTCATAATGATTTAATACGAGTTTTTCCTTTACAAAGCATGTCTACAGAAAACACCAACATTAAAAGTACAATCATACAATGTTGGTGTACTTCCACTGCATAAGATGGGATACAGTGCAACAAGGAAATGTAATCAGCAATTTACAATAGATTATGTTGGAAACTGTCATAATTAACAACAGGCAGAGAGAAGCATTGTTGAGAGTCACTACATGGTTCTGAGCTCTATTGTGACAAACTGCAGTGTCAGGACATTCCAACTCTGTGAACTTAATCCGTGTTTATTGTAGTGTGACTACAGCCCACCACATAACCAAAACAAAGACCCAAAGCTCTAACAACATCATTCCTCAAGACAACATATATGCAATAATCCAAACACCTTAAATTAGGTTTTAGGCTTGACTAGACTGTTGTGCATTTGCTACTGTGTAAGTTTTAACAATCTTAAGATCGAGATGTCCATTACTGCCATTTTTAAGGGATTTAGCAGACATATACAAAGTGACGTCAATAATGCTTCAGAAATGTAAGCAACAAGAATGCTTGTCTTAAAACAAGTGTAGATCTCCATTTGAGCAGCACTGGAAGTGCTTGTGATTGGACAGTACAGAAGATGATAAACACTGAAAGGATTTTATCCAGAGACAGTGAAGATGCTCTCCAACAGTTCAACACTGTTGAACGCAGAATGTTTACAGTTAAAGCATGCAAACTAAGAATGGACCAAATATATTAGCTAGTCAGTTAACGTTATAGACATCTAAACATATAAAGACAAACGCGGGAAAGTCTGAAGTTACGGCAGCCCCTCCCTCCATTCTGCGCCTGCGCTTATTCAACTGTTTACGCTTACAAATGTCTGGAGCGACTGTTTATTTCGTCTATGCCTTGATAACTTAAACTACAAGCAAAGCGAATCAATGCAGTGTTCATAATTAAATAAACAAAAGCGCAATGCAATGAAAACAAATTGCATCAAACACTTAAACACGCCTCGTTTCATTTCTGATAAACATTTAGACGACCTGCATGGAGTAAAAACTGCTGAAATGACATTTTAACACTGTTTCCACGATGACTCTTAATAGAAGGTAAATAACCTGCTGCTTTATGCTCTCAGCATTCACACAGCTGCTGGTGCCAGCTTCTACGCAGCGTCTCTTCACAAGTCAAAATCAAGCTTTTGACATCACGACACGCAGCTACGTCGCTTATTCACTAGTGCGATCGTTGCGACCACACTTTATCTGCCACCGAAAGAAATGTTCCTGGCATAAATGACACATGGTACCCGCAATTTTCCAGCCGGCCCAGTCACAAATCTATAAATCCTCACCTGACGCCGCCATGCTGGAGAACGAGTGCGTGTCATTTCCCCGGATGGGGGCGTGGCCTGCTGCATGATGCCACCACGCAACAAGCTCCGCGCTCCACTGCAGGGATGGTAATGAACTTTAGCTGTCAGTTAAGTATACAGTGGTCCCAAAAAGTATTTGACCCACGGTAGACCATACTTAATGTCAATTTCATTTTGCATTAGATAACATAATATAGCGATGCTAGATCGATCTCACTTTTTCTTAACGTTTCTTAGTTATGTGCAATTACTTTCAACTAGTGTTTGAAATTAACTGTGCATAACTATAGGCATGTTCCACAGCCAAGTCTAAAAAGTAAATATCTTCCGTCTTCATTGTAAATAATTGATCATTTAAAGCTATTTTGCTGCTTAACGTAACTTTCGTAACTTTCCATATTTCTATACTTTTAAAAATGTCTGAATTATTTCATTTATTCGTCATTTGTTCAGTTAACAGAACTTTAAAATCTTTTAGATTTAAAATCTTTATCTTCAAACCACTGATCAGAATAAAAAATACTTTACTGTGCAATTACCTTTTCTAGGATCTTAAAGGAAACGTTTCTGCATGTTATTGAATGATTCACTCCTTCAGATTTTAATTGATTCATTCAAATCAATGATTCATTATGGATGAAATACCACTAAGGTGTTTTATAGATTTTTGGGTACAACCAACGGCGACCATACCAGTTGGGTTTGTCAGGAATTGTTTTCGTTGACGGAGCAAATATTGATGTGAAAACTGGCAATACTCAGCCTAAAATGTAAGTTAATTTATGCCTGCTTGTTTATCCGTGAGCACGGCTGCGATAGCACGAGGTCGCTGATATTCGGAGTAGCAATATCGTCTGATATTCCGTAAATTAATAATTTGAATTTAATCAGACAAAAAAATGCTTTTGCAAAACATTAAAATACCTGGATCACAATAACAAATTAAATTATAAGGCCTGATTTTCTCTCTATTATGTGTCAACTGACTGTTGACTTTGGATCTTGGTTGGTAGTTTTAAAACGTTTCTCAAAAGGGTTCTTTAACGTCTTTAATTTGTTTACATTGTTAGGGTGTACTCACACTAGGCACGGTTGCCGTGAACCGGGCCCGAGTACGATTGTCCCCCCTCCCCACTCCCCCTCTGGCCTGCACTCACAT
>JAZGTI010006881.1:0-21252 GCA_036877585.1 Botia kubotai | reverse complement strand
TAAGTTTCTTATGAGTTTATGGAATTTACTGCAATGCAACGGGGCGCCACCTGAAATCTTGCCTAGGGCGCCAAATTGGTTAGGGCCGGGCCTGCTTGCGGCAAATACAAATAGCCTCCCTGTATTATTGTTATTCTGCCGAGGAACTCCATACTTACCCATGCCATAATATTGTTGTAATAATTGGAGCTCAGGGGCCATCAAATACCATGCCAGTTTGTTCAATTGATTCAGATAAGTCAAAAAAAAAGAGGGGAGGAAGAAATTAAACATCCAAAAGTCAGCCAAAATCAGCCAGTCAGACAAAATCCTCAAGGTAAAAATTTAAGAATTTATGTTCTCACTACAAAACCAGCCCCTATGACAATCTGAGTTCTATCTGACAATCTGGAACTGCATTGATTTATTCCTTTGTGATTTTATCGAACATCACCAAACATTTTTACGAAATACTTATTTGTGAAGCCAGTACATATGGTGTCTTGTACAGCATCATATAACGTAATATAACAATGTTACAGGCATTTCAATGTTCACTGACCAACTTTTGGAAAACATTTGTAAATACACGTGTGGACGGAGAGTGTTTTGAAACATAAATGCTGGTTTTAAGTTTATCCAGATTAAATACAGTTGGATACAGTGGTTGAATAAAAACACATGCTAGCAACTAGCAGATAAGATATTCTGAGACCCCCAGTGATTTCATTACTGTCAAAGTGAACTTCCTTAACTGACTTTTACTAAGCAACACCATTATCTTTCTGAGTAGCTGTCTCTCTGTCTATATTCACCAGCTTTCACAACATTTGCTCTGTAACTAGGGCCCAAGCACTGAAAATTTGTTTTTGTTAGATTATTATTTTTTTATCTTCTGCCCTCAGCCTGTGCTTTTCTTATATTGCTTTAGCAGTGACCTAAACAAAGCCACGATAAAGGTAGCAGACAAAAAGTCAGGGTCAAACATTTTTTACTGAAGACCACTTTGTGAAACTGCAACACAAATAAACAAAAATACTGCAAAAATACTGTCACTTACAAAGTTACAGTCACATCAAATAGCTCAAAACAATATATAACCTATATTTAAATGTAGGATGCATATAAATCACCTAATCACAAATTACTGCATATATAAACCTTTTACACTTTCAGACTGTGCCTTTTTAAGAGTAAAACAATAAGGATGGATACACCACTATACTCTGCACCATGAGCTCTGAAAATCCAAAATGGCTGATGTATTACTAAGTGAGTTCTTAAAATGACCACTAGGTGTCAGTACAAACAAAATAAGCTACAATGCAACTAAGGCCATGATACTCCCTGCCTGACATTGCCAGATGTCACACCAGACTTAAAGAACGGTAACAAAGGTGTTATCACACAGTGCTGACAAAGTCCAGACTATCAAGCCACCTTAATTTGTGTCCTTAGAAACAGAAGAACAACCTGGTCTCAGGAAGGACTTTTGTTCACCTTTCTTTATGATTTTCAACCCTTCTAACTTTGTTGTCCTGAATCACATTGTCTTGACCAATCATTTCTCTTTTCCTAGGCATCTTTCAGAAGGGTGACATCTACATTTTGTAAGTTTAGGTTGTGATCTTCAAATTGGCCAGGTGGTACCAGTGGGGCTCCTACTTTCTGTGTGAGCAGCGTTGCTGCTGTTAGTATCATTGGTTGTTCTAGATCAGTGGAGACTACAGTCAAGGGACAAGCATTCACAATTGCATTCACTTCTGCCATAAATCTTACCAAAACGTAATGTGTGAGCTATGCAGGGCTATGTTGTAGGAGCATGGCATCAAAGATACTCCTATCATGCGCTCCCAGGACACTGCCATATGCAAAGAATGTGGAGAATTGTTTTCCAATAGGTAAGCTTGGATGTTTGTGTTGTGGCAAACTTGCTTGTCAATTTGTACGTCTTTGCAGTCTCTTACAAAGTTGGTTCCACAATCAGATGTTAAGATCTTGGCAGGGATTCTGATGGCAAAGAAATGGCACAGGGAATTGATTAAACACAAGGCACTCATAGACTTGTTTTACTTCTAGGTGGATCGTCTGTGTAGTGATGCATGTAAATATGGCTGCTCATCTTTTAGCTTCTGCCTGACATCCTCTTGTTTTCCCTACCACGACTGGCCATGGACCAAAGACATTCAGCCCCACATATGTAAACGGTGGCTCTATATGTATTCTGTTGGCTGATAAGTCTGCCATGATCTGCTCCTCTAGTTTTCCTCTCAGTTTGCAACAGGTGACGTAGTTGAAGATGAAGCTGCTGACTGATCTCTTGCTCCCAACGATCCAGTTGCCACCTGCTCTGATAGCATCTTCTGTGAGATGATGGCCTTGGTGACACACCTTTTCATGAAAGTGTCGAATCAAAAGGTGGGTAACGATGTTTACCAGGTATAAGAGCTGGAAACCGTTATTCAGATGGTAGTTGGGTTCTTCCCAGTCAAGCTTCTACTCTGAGAAGTCATTTTGTGTCCATGAATGGACACAGTTTGCTGAGGGGACTTGACCTGTACACAGCTTGACCTTGTTCTACACATTTAAAGTCATCTCTGTAGACTTCACTCTGGACAGTATAAATGATTGCAGCTTTAGCCTGCTTTAGATGCTCTTCCTTCTTATACTTGTTGCAAATGTGCCACCCATGGTATATTTCCTGACCCATCAATTAATGACTTAGCTATGTATTGCAACTGTTTTACAGCCTTTAACAAGGAGCTTTAACTGGAGAATCATTGGAACCTGCCACTTCCAAAGTTTCTTTGGGAGAGGCTAGTAACACAGCCAACACACTGAGGATGAAGCTCTGCATTTATTTTAGAACTAGCGAGAGTGTAGAGGTTTTCATCAAGTTCATCTTGTCCTGTGTGTAGAAGAAATTGAGGCCCCTTAGACCATTATGATAAAGTCTACCTGCTACTTCCACTGCCAGTACAACTACACATAATTCAAGTCTAGGGTCAGTGACATCTGGCTTTGGAGAAAGTTTTTCTTTGCTTAAGATGAAACCAACTTTACTGAGACCATCTGCACAGGTAACTTTCACGTAAGATACTATACCTGTTACGAAGCCGGACTCCCACGCTATGCAGGGATTCCGGACCTTTTATTATGAAATGTTGTTGTCTGTTGCCGTCACCATCTTCACTTCCTGTTCTGGATAATCGTCATCACCTGTGTCACCGTGATTAGTGTGTGTATTTAAGTCCTGGGTTTTGTATGTTCGGGTGTGGGTTATTGTAGTGTGTTTTCAAGTAGATTTCCTATGTGGAATATTTCTCGTGTGTTCTTCCTGGCTTATTGGACTCTTGGACTCTGGCTTTTGGACTTTTTGTCTCACTGTATTGTTTGTATTTCACTGCTGTCTGCACTTGTCGTCGCCTCATTATTTCCATGGTTAGTGTTTGTGTTGTTTTGTGTTCCGTTCCTTCATTAAATACCGTTTATTGTTTAGTTCCGTTGTTTTGCGTTTATATCACAAACACAACCGGCTCCCCATAACAATACCTTATAAGATTAGCTTCTGACCTGATTTCCAGTGTAGAAACTTGATTGCATTTTGATGAGCATGACATTCTGAATCTTACGATAGACTGCATGTGGTCCACTGCAAGGCTCTTGATATGAATAAATCTTTTCACTCATCTGCCCTCAGTATGTGCTTTTCTTATTTGGCAGCGAGCTGAACAAAGCCCCTGTAAAAGTGGCAGACAAAAATCAGGAGCAGACTATTTTTACTGAAGACCACTTTGTAAAAATGCAACACAAATGAACAAAGATATTCCAAAAATACTATCTCAGCAGGATGCATATAAATCACCTTATCACAAATTACTGCATAAATAAACCTTTTACACTTTCAGACTGTGCCTTTTTAAGAGTTCAAATCGCATTCATTAGTTCTGCCCAACAGGAAGTTGGCCAGTTTGGATCGAATGTGGATTTTCTGACAATTCCAGGATCTAAATTTTTAAATACTCCTGGGGGATTTATAGGATTGTCACCAAATTTGGCAAATAGTATGCCAAGATGTTAAAAATCCTCATTTGTAAAGGGATTTTTAATATCTCAAACAGTGTTGCCATGGTGAGGAAATCAGTTTATGGCAATAATCAAACAAGCAGTGTCTAATATCTTCTGCATGTATTGAGTGATTTACATCAAACTTGGGAAATATGTTTGGTATTGTTGGCTGATCACAATGATGTGGCTATTGTGAGTCACAGTTATACCACAAAATGGCAGCAGGAAGTTTGCCACTTACAAAAGACGTGTAAGTGGTGATGGTGCCATAGTTCTTGGGCCTGTCATCACTGCTTGCAGCTATATTTAGGGCCCAGGCACTGAAAGTGCAAAAGGCCCTATTTGTTTTCCTTAGGTTTTCGGGTCTTTGGGCCACTTAACATGCTCAAAAACGTGGTACACACTTGAAATGTGTTACGCACTTCAAAGTCATCAGCCTTTAGGCCCTGGAAAAGGCTAGCACATGGGCAGGGAAGTGACACAAAAAAATATCTATCACACATACATGCACGCACCTGTTTAAACTTGGTATGCGTATCAGTTTTGTTGACCTGAACAACTTTCAAAAGGATTTTTGATATTTCAAACAGTGTTGCCATGGCAAGGCAGCAAATTTATGGTGAAAAATGAGAATCAGGAAGTCTATTATATCTACAGCATGTATTGAGCGATTTATATCAAACTTGGAGATGATGTTTATTGTGGTGGGCTGATGACATTGATATGCTTATTTTGAGTCATGGTCATAGCATCACAAACTGGCAACTGGAAGTGTCACTTAAAACAAACTTTAAAATAGTCAACTTACATTTTAGTCACTTCAAACTTGGGATTTTTGGGATTCTCATCAGATCTAGCAAATATGTAATAAAGATGTCAGATTATGAGGTATTTTTGATATCTTAAATGGTGTTTTTTCATGACTAGGCAATACATTTATTGCACAAAAGGAAATAGGAAGTGTCTCATATCTTCTGTGTGCATTGAGTGATTTAGTTCAAACTTGTGCTGAATTCAAACTTTGTTTAGTCCTAGGGACTAATGGCATAGAGGTAGCTATTGTGGTTCACAGTCATAAGGCCATTCACTGGTAGTTTAAAGTGCCCCCTTAAATTTACCCAAGCCCTTGATCAGAAAAAAGAAAAGATATTGAAGATGCTACATTGTGAACAAATTGTTGAAGTCGCCAATGCTGTTGCCATGGAGAGGCAATGAATTTATGGCTATACTGTTGATTTAATATCTGTTCCTGTGTGCTTCATTTAGACAGTCAACATGGAGGGACATGTGCACATCCAAGGAAACAGAGCATTGAACATTTTAGTTACAATCTTTAAATGTTAAGTAGTGATGAACAGAGGAATATTGTGATATTACCTTTTGACAACATTCCAACAAGAATTTATTAATCTTAATTGTAAACACTTTAAATACCAGATTCACGAAGAGGTAATGGAAATGTCATAGTACCAGCAAGCAATTACACAGAAGAAGGCAAATGGTCATGGACTGCATGGCACAGAACCAATATGAAAGCACTGGCCCAACATATATTAACAGTTCCCATTGTTATTTTTTAAAAAACACATTGATTGTGGTTTTGGTTCTTTAGTGTTATGCCAGTGAAAAGACCAGTATATTGTATATGGATACTAGCATCTGCTGTGATTGAATGCTTGTCTCTTTGTTTCCCCACCAGACATCTAAACTGGCTTAACAAGCATTCTCTGTTGACAAAACAGTTTTGTTGGTTTTAACAATTTTTAGCTTTTCTTACTGGACAAGCTAGTGTTAGCCTGGTATAGCTGGTTCCCCAGTTTGGTCAGGAATCTATAAAGCTGGTTTATAGCCAGCAAACTAGTCTCCTTGTCTGACCAGCTGTGTCTAAATCAGTGTCCAAAACTCCACTTAACTAGACCAATCTAACCATATGGTTGGTTAAAACTTTTCTCAGTAAGACCATGCTGGGCCGCCACCCTTTCTAGCCAAATCAGGCTATGCCCACCAGCCAGAGCACCACCAAACTAGCATGAACCAACACAAAACAACCACAGAAATCTTCAGCAGGGTGACCATAAAGCTGCAGAGAAACAGCATTAATCCACTGACAATAAAAGGCTGAATAAAATTTATACTATACTGTGGAAAGCGGGGTGTGGTTTCGACGTCGCTGCCGGCAGAGAGTAAGGTTTGGAGATGAAATAATTAAGGAAAACGCCTCCCTCACAATTACTCCTAACAGCTGTTCTCGTTTGGAAGTGAGTCAAGAGACAGGTTAAATTGTGTTGCGAGAGAATGAGGGGGTCGGAGCAGCGAGCAGCGGACGGAATTGTGGCCTGGGAAAATTTTTTGTCTATGGTCGTGTTGGAATGCTGAAAAGCCCACACGCTTGTTTATCTTGTTTTGATTTGTACTGATTTGTACTGATCAATAAACGATCGCTTCCCGTCCCAAAAAAAAATCCAGTCAGCTGACGGGAAGCGTTTATTGATCAGTACTTGTTACAACAGAAATTGTAGACAATTCCAGAATGCATTAATTAATTGTTGGAAAATACATGCCTTAAATTTTGAATCCAATCCACAAATATTCCCACAAAATCATTGCAGAAAATGTGAGAGAAGCGTACCGATTCTCTCTGTGTCTACTGTATAGGGCAGTATAATTTTGCTGCCTACTGTTTGGAACATTGTGTTGAGAAAACATTAATGCCTTAAAATGTTTTTAAAAGGTAGACAGCTCATTAGGGTTTGAAACAAGAGTAAATGTGTAGACTGCATATGGTGCATGGTGCATTGCTATAAACCAGCAAATCTTATGAAAGTTCATATAACTATAAAGCAGATTCTTCAAAGACTAAGAAAGACTTCCTACATTTAGGTATTTGGCAGTCGCTTTTATCCAAAGTGACTTACATTGCATTATACTACACATTGATCACTATACATTGAGTATGTGCAAACCCTGGGATCGAACCCATGACCTTGGCGTTGTTAACGCCATGCTCTAGCCACTGAGCTACAGGAAACCTGTAAAAAAAGCTTTCCTATTATTAAAATATACCTTAGATTCCTTCATAATATCTTCCCTACCAAATATACACAAAGTTATTTCCAGATTCTGAACAGTATAAGATCTCACACTAAGTTAGTCTTCACATGCTGGTTGTTCACTTCATCCCTCTCCCACTCTCTGTGCTAACAGCGTCAGCTTCTCCAAATTAGCTTTGCCTCTAACGCAACACCTCAGAAATTCAAACATCATGTGACCAATTCTGACAGGCTTTTCATTCACAAGAGGCAAAAATGCTCCCCATGTAAATAATTACACCTACTCAGTGAAACTTTTTTCTTTCTTTTATCTCATGCTTCTGCGTTCCGCTTTTGTTAAGTCACAAATTGAGTGGATTGGACACCCACCTCCACTCTCTCACGACTCCTAACTTCACACCTCTCTGCCAGCCCTCTACACCCACCTTCCCTATTTCAGTCGACACAATGTAGAGAATATTGCCTCCCACATGTGTTAAGACTGCTGGCCTTGGATCCTTCAGTGACCAAAGCGTGATTAATCATTTGACAAGATGGAAGCAAGAGTTGGCTGGAAAGCCAATATAACTCTCTCCAGACAGATCATTTCTAACACAAACACACCTAATGGTGGACAAACCATATATAAGACAATTATAAGACAAATTAATTGAGCAGGGCACAGACAAGGTGTATGAAGATAGAAAATCTGATGCTACAGCACAAGCATCAAATCAAAAGTAGTAATGATCACCAGACATATTGCATACAGGCTGTAAACAGAAAACCTGATACATAGAAAACTGAAAACCAATTTTAAAAGACATTTATACAAATATTTGCCTGGCTGACCTGATCCCTTGCAGAGGGGGCCAAAACAAAGATCAATATGCCTCTGGGCATCTATAGTCCTCCATTTCAGGACTATAGAACAGTCTTGAAGACTTCATACCAAACAATGTTTGCAAAGGCTGCTGCCACACTTTCCCAAACCATCAGCTGAACACAACAGATTCGCTAGAAGAAGAGAATTTCCCACACAGTAGTAATTTATACTTTGAGACGTTCCAAGATTTAGAGCTCTGAAAAATGTCACAACATAAAATATGGATGCAAAGTCTGGCCAAGAGGCACAAATCCTTGACTCCAAACCATCAATAAGTACCCCCATAAGAAAAACAAACCTAAGGAACACCACTTGGAGCTTGGAGCTCACCATTGGGAGTTTGCTTCTGCCCTGAAACCATGTTACCTTTTCTCAAAGATGTAAAAAGATGGCTGGTCTCTTTACAGAAAAGAGAAAAGTAAAGATTACAAACCACGGCTGAAAGTACAGTTTTACAAAAAACCCGAATATACCTGAGGAAAACATGAGCTATGCTCCAAAACCTATTTAGCCTTATTATATTCTATTAGAACTACAAGGAAGTTTGAGACACCATAGGTATGCTTCCGATGCAAAACATGGTTATAATATCTTTGCCTACATAAGAACATCCATGTGGAAACCAGAGTTAATGTTAATGAAATGTTAAAGTAGGAATGTTGGTGGCTTTTGAGCTCAAAAAGTCAAGGGTTGGCTGGTAAGTATAACCCAATTAAGCCCTGCTGGTGAGCAACTGCCTTTGAACTGAAAAGAGATGCTAATGAGAGTTTTCTCCAGGCTTTAGAGACCTCAATATACGAGATTAAGAGTTTTCTGTGAGACAGTTTGTCTCACAAATCTCTTAATTGTGCAAAACTAGGTCAATAAGTACTCAAATGTCACAGTACTCAAATGACGCTTTGACAGGAACCATCTTCATCATCAACCCTAGAGGTCAGGTTTGCATAGAGAATTAGGTTTTTATTGAGGTTTTGTGTTATTTATCTCACCCACAAAAGCCAAGAGGCATGAGTGCTGGAACTGGCAACGCCTGGAGGTAAATGATAACTGCCTGAGTACTAAGTTTCTAACAATCTTGATGATTATAAATCTGTTAATTGCACAAACTTATGAAAAGGGAACTGTGAGAAAACTTCAATTATTGGCTTCTGGGCAGCTAACTGGTGCATATATATGTACCAGCAGCAATATTAACCAGTCAAAAATTTGCGGAATTTTATCATTTTAATACACTTACTGTGCACAATGTTTTTTAAATAAATAACTGGACAAGTGACTTTTCAATCTTTACCATCATCTCTCTTGCTCTTGAATAAAACAAAAATGAATAAGACAACATCTAATCATTTTCATTTTATTGCTTTGCTTTAAAAACACAGCTATTAAAACAAGAATTTATAATAGTAGCCAGGTCACAATCAGAAACCACTGTCATTTCTGTCACAAGACAGAAATATTTCATTTTGTGATGCAAAAGTGATTGTATGTAAAACATTTTTTAAGTTTGTTTTACATCAAAAAAATAATCTGTTTGCTTTTCACAACATAATTTGTCTGTCTCTCAGTTACACGCTTTAAAAATAATCATGTGATCTTTTTCCCATTCTGACATCCTATTAATATGACATGAATAGAAATGTCTCTAAAAAAGTTTTGAAAGAAAAATGTCATTGCTTTTTTCAAATATAAAGTGTATTTTATTGCAATACACTTGTCATAGTGACATGGAAAATCTATGCACCACTAATTAATAATCTGAAGAAGACTTTGACAAAGAGCAAACTAAATAGTACATTTTTGAATTAGATTTGCAGTGTGACAGTGCCAGCGAGTCACAGAAGATCCATGCATGGAAATCATTTCTCCAGTGCCTCACACAACCTTGACAAATATGTACATGTTTTTATGTGGAGAGACGCTTAACCAGACTGCCATACCAGAGAAATAATACACACTGTGCCTTACAGATGGATATTTATCCTTAGGCATACAGATAATGTTCAGCTATATACGTTGTCAAATGTGTATTAGAGTGGGAAAACAACTAATAAAATTTAATTAAATTGCACTTTCATGTTTTCCTTGAGATACTTCTAAAATAACTATAATAGTGGTTTAAATCTGACTACATGCCTACAAAATGAGAATTTATTTCAAACAAATGCTTTGTTGTGGCATATATAAGAGAAATTTATGAAAAAAGACTTGTATTTAATTTTAAAAGCACAAAATGAAGAGCTTTATTAACCAAGTAGAAATACAAATGCTGGAACTGATTAACAATATGCCTTTGAATTATTCTGTATTTGTCATAGCACAAGTTTTTGGAGGAAATATTAATTCAAGTTTTTAAATGACATTTGGCAACAGCTGCTCTGAATTACCATGATAAAGGGCAAAGGTCCATGGATTTTTAAAAGAGAGTCTATTGTTAATATTTAATTCATCTGGAAACAGTAATTAAGTCTTCCCCCAAGGAAATGGAATTTGACATGCTCTGGAGAGCCAATGAGTAATTATATTTGTAAAGAGCAGTGATACAGAATGCTCTCCCCTGAATAGGAGTCATTACATGCCATTAAAAGGATCCCAGCAACCCTGGCCTATTCTGCACTCATATACATGCACCAATCAATGGTCAAACAAGACAGGATTTCTATAAACAAATTGTCTCCGACCAAATCTTGTCTCAGTATCAATCTCAGCATCACAATATCCACATTTCCCATCAGTCTCAAGCAGCCAGAAGCCCAACTGTGCAACTACGACAGCAGGAGAGACTCACTGGTGAGCCAGCATTTGTAATTAAATAGTTATCTACATGGTGTGAAGTTCACATGTGAAAGTCTCCAAATAGGGCCCCTGGAGAGGCAGGATCCACACTTAGAAGCAATAATTATCACATCCGCAGGACAGGTGGAAATGCCACTCCAGCAATAATGAAACTCTTACTTGGAAATAAAGACTATACAGTATGGTGTTCTTTGCTCTGCATCTACAGTGATGTTTTGACTCTTGAGTAAGGCATAAAGTGTGTATAAATCTTACATCAGACTCCTGTAACCTACATACCGCCATGCTCATAAAACATGCATAATTCAGAACAGACACAAGGTAAATCAGAAATATACTGTATAATTCTCTTCTCATAGCATTAAACTGCATAATTAAAAGAAGGCTCTTTTATAATTAATATCATATTATTTATTTAATTATCTTTTTTGGAATTGTTTGTTCTGCTCTGATCCCTTTAATGTTCTACTCATTTTTATGCAATCTGCACAGATTACACAAGTAACATTTTTTTGTAAAAACCGATGTTTCATAAACAACTACACTCTACCTTGTTACACCTCAGCAGATGGTTAAACATTTCTACAATTGTACCAGAGATTTAGCCCTGGTAGAATTGAATTTTCTCAGCAGGTCTCGGGCTGTAACCAACAGATTGTACTGAGGTGTTAACCCTCTAAAGAGCAATTCATGAGCTATACCCATTGTGCTCCTAACCCAGACACTTAAACTTAAATTTCTCCAAAAGGATTATCTCTGTACAACAGTAAGTGAATCATTTCAAAGACAGACCTTCGCTAAATGACCACTTCTTTTTGGTTTGTGTGATGAATTTGCATTCAAGCATTCCCCCATCAGCACTCTGGATTTACTTTGTAATTATAGTTATTGTAATTATTTTTCAAAGTAATAGCATAAGAATTGGGTGACTGGACATGTTTCCAGACAAGTTTTAACAAGTAATCAACAAAACACGGCGCAAGCCAAAAAGCAAAACCTTTTACCACTGTGAGCAATATTCTCTGATTCATAACAATATCTCAAATGTTCTGCATTTTTTTCCTCAATATTCAACTTTTACTTATTTAGCAAATTATATTTAATGTATTATTCAAGTAAATGTAAAATTAGAATAATACACACAGCAAAACGAGCACGTACACATTTGCAAACACATGCTTATAAACACTCTTAGTGAGACTAAAAGTTACATATTTTTAGATATGGTAACCCATACCTTCTGCATTTAACCCATCACTGGTGAACACACACTGCAAGTTGTGAACACACACACACCTGGAGCAGTGTGTTGCTACCTTCAGAACACTTCAGTTGCTACCTGCCAGCACTGGAATCAAACCAGCAATCTTCTGATTACAAGCCCAACTCACCAACCAGTAGGCCACAACTGACCCCTATGAGTGAGAGTGAGCTAGTCTCTTTGTTGGAAAATCTTGTTATTATTACATGGGGCTGGTCTTAATCCATCAACATTGTATAGATGGTTGATCAGTTAGACTAACAGCAGTTTTAACCTGGTATACCATCTTAGTGAAGCTGATAAAAAAAGCCTCCTTGAACGATCAACAAAACAAACAACAAACAATCAATATATTTTTTATATTTAAAAAATATTTAAATACTTTATTCCAATACACATTTAATATGTGGTAAACTATTTGTAAGTTATTTAAAGGTTAATTTCCCTGACGTAATAAGATCAACAAAACTGCTTACCTAAGACACCAACTCGAAAGTTGAGTGTAATAACGATGACGTTCCCGTAACTGGCCAGCACACTTCCATCGATCATGTTCCCCGTGCCTTCCATGTACGACCCACCATGAATGTAGACCATCACAGGTTTGGCTCCAGTATCTCGTATGTCTGCAAGAGTGGCCACCATTAAACTTTCACTCCCCCAATGTCCCAAAAGCAAGATTCATAACATTGCAATGTGTCTCGTTATCCTCCCACATACCAGCTACTGGCTCAGTTACGGTCTGAAATGCATTTTTATATCAACCAAGTAATTTGTCTCCTATAATGAACTTTATGCACAAAACAGATATGAACAGATGAGGCCATACGGAAGATCAGAACCTAAATGGCCATTGCAGGCTGCTCTAACAAACTTTAGTAACTGAAATGATGAGATAACCTCAGATTTCATGGCTGTGTTAGACTTCACTGCATCAGCATACAGCCATGGAGGGGTTTACACACAGGCAGCAATCAGAGGTTAGGTTTATTTTAAAATACCATAAACTATTATGAGGGCACCTTAAAGAAATAGTTTACCTGAAATTCTGACTCTCTGTAATTTCTTTTCTTCTTTGAAACCCAAAATGAGATCGAAAGCAAAATGTCCGACCTGCTTTTGTTTAAACAGTAAAAGTAAATTTGTGATTTAGACTGTCAAGCTCCAAAAATGGCAAAAAGCACCAAAATAAGTTTTATAAAGATCTATATGACTGGTGTGTTCTGTTCCAAGTGTTTAAAAACTATATGATCGCTTTGCCCTTTTTGGTTGATACATCTGTACTGTGTTTCATTAAACACGTTATCTTGTTGCGTCACAGCAGGTTTGACATAATTTTAATACTAAATGCTATTGGTTGTTGAATTGCTTTAAAAGACTGGGAACAACATCAATCACTTATTTTGCACTTTTATGGTGAGTTTTGTTCATTTTCAAGCTTGGCAGTATAAAGCACCATCATCCATTTTTGTTGTGGTAAAAACAGATGCCTTGATACTCTGCTTAAGATCTCATATTGCATTTTAAGGAAAACTTACAATAATACAAGACTGGAATGATATGAAATGTTCACCAAAAAATAATGACATTTTACTATTTTACTAATATACACCGGCACTGAACACCGTCTGAACAAGCTAATGAAACAAGCTAAGAAAATTGTTTCTCTACTAAGATTAAAAGAAACACAAGTATCTAAGACTTGTGAACTAAGAGAACTAAGACCAAATTGCTGTTTTGTGTTAAGGGTTGCCATTGATATAGCAATCAAAATTCTGAATCTTTAAGAAATGGCTCATCCGAAGTACCATAGTGCTTGAACACCATTCTAGTGCGTTTGCCCCATCTGCATTCAACCCCTCCTGTTATAGATGTACTCATTTGCAGATGTGGTCACAGTCAATTAGCATCTGGCCTTTTATGTGCAACATAACGTAATTTGCATTACCATGTCACTGTATTTTCCTAATGTGCGATTTACATGTTAAGAATACATTTAAGCACCTGATGTGTTGGAAAACGTAAGAGCCAATTTGTATAGCGTTTATACCATTTCACACCTGCAGCATAAATATTTACACTATCTGGTATCTGAGAGGACTATATTGAGGCACAGTTTTGAAATAACAACTATCTGTTGACACTTATTGCACAAAAGAGTGACAATGTATGGAGTGAAAGAAAACAATAAGAAACAAAGAATTCCTGCAGAAGGGATGCACAGGATGAATGATATAATGTAAAAGAGCAGTTAGAAAAGAGTACAACAATTAGTAATGTCAATGTTATCGTTACCTCTTTTGTTGATTTGACTCTTTTTGATATAAAAACATAGTTCACTGTTTAATACTCTAACTGATCTGTCCTCAGTAAATATCCATATAGAATGACACAATTGTTTCATTTTGAAGGCATACAGTATATGACATTTAACATCTTAAAGAACAAGTACAGTCAAATGTAGATTTAAAAGCCACGTCCTTGGGGTGGGGGGGAAGAAATATTGATTAATACACATTGAAAAGACATTTTAATTTCATGGGCACATTTAAATAAACAGGAAATTAAACACAAATGACCTTAAACGGGGGGTGATAACAAGCCACAATGTCAGCCACATAAATGTACAACATAAATGTTTGATGTGTTGGTTGAACACAGAAAAAATAATTCTCACAAGCAAATGCCCTTGTTCTATTATCAAAACAGTGGGACATCATGCATCTCTTCTATTATGTATCCTTCATCAAAAATCTCCATGTGACACCCAACACCTCGATGGATTGAACAACCTTCTTCAGAAGTTCTTAGCATCTCCAACACTGTGATTAGGGTGTTAAAGCACAGTCTCCAACTGTGATTAGGGTGTTAAAGCATGCTAGATGCCAGATCTGGGCAGCTATAGATTTTCCCTAAAGCTTGGGAGGAGGACACATCATGCTGTCTATGAACCTTTGGCAATTCTCTGGGCTCACATCTCAGTGGCCTGATGCTCTGACACAGCTGCGGAGCATGAGTGCAGATAAGTGCCTAGCATGGATGCTGTAAAACATGGAAAATGTTAACACTTATGATAAGCATTGTGTGGGCTCCAAAGCCAGACTCAAACTCATAGATGCTGTTTGGACTAAACAACATATTATACATATGACCATTTATCATGTACACATATAGCCCTCATAGATTATCTACAAAAATTCTATCTACAACTTTAAACAACAAGATTTTTAGGTTTAAGCGATGCTTTTGTGTAAAACATGCTGCTATGATGCTAGTATGTTTTGAGTAGTTGTTAGTGCATTGCTATACAATCAAACGCTGCTCTTAAGCGAAACAATTTGTGGTATCACTCATGCCTGTAGAACAAACAGTGCTTGGTAAATGATGTGACAAAATCTAATATTTAAGTTTAAGGGTTTGTTCAAATCCTAATTATGAACATTAATGATGCCTGCCTTAGCTTGCCATCTCAATATATTGTAAGGTGAGATCAGGCACGGAAATAAAAATATGCACACGCGTTTGTCTGTTTTAAAAAGTAATAGGGGAAATATAATTATCACAATTACCACCATAAACTGATTAATGATGGGGGCACAAATGTAGGCAAATGCCTAAAAGATTGCACATTTGAATATACTTTTAATAACAAACATTGGCCTAAGAAAAACAGAAGGTGGGCATGTGGCAATTTGTGTATTTTGATTTCAATGGCTCAACCATAATCCAGATTGGGATGCATGACCTTTGAAGAAGGTGAGTTCTTGAGGCTTAGCCGTGATGTTTGTGCATTAAATATAACATTACTAGCGTAGAGACAGGTGGTTTGATGTGCTCTTTGAAGCCCAGCCTCTGGCAGTGAATGAGGAAGAGAGAGGCAGACAGATGGAGGGCTGGGGGGTTGGGGGTGTAGACAGCTTTTTTCTGAAACCTCTTGGACCACTGCAATTCCACATCTCACCCACGCTACTAACCCAAAACATTATTTAAAAAATGCTTAGACATTTGCATTATGGAAAGGTTTTTAACAATTTCCAGGAACTGATGGCAAAGATAATGGTAGATTCATATTTTCTAAAGAAAATGTGAGTGGTTCTCACTTATAAAAAACGTTAGCATAATGCATGGGTGTTGTTGGTGGTTGCTTTATGGTTGCTAATGTGTTTTTCTATGTGGTTCTCTAAGTAGTTGTTAGGCTGATCTGGCTGGTTTCTTACACAACAATGCAACTTAACTGTATACATTTAGGTCATAAACACCAGAACCAATGACCCATTCTCAGTAATGTAGAAACGGAATTCAGCAAACAGGCATGTATACAATTTGGCCCAGTGTCTGTTTAACCCAGCGTCTGTTTAACCCAGCATCCAGTATTACAGTGGGTTTAAACTCTGCTCCAGTCTAGGATGCAGAGTGAAATCCATCCTAACACTCCAGCAGGTGGAGCTGCATCATGAAAGAGCTAGAGTAAAGGGAGTTGGTCTTTAGCCCAATTAGGGCACATAAATCAGCAAGCCAAGTACTGGCTATGTGCATCCATTTGTCAATGGTGCCACAAACTGACAGCAGGCACATAAATGTAAAATACATTTACCCATGGCTGCAAAATCAGCTACTTGCTATAAATACAGTAGAACAATACATTCTACCACTAAAGATTCTTTTATCAAAATCTACCTGAACTGTCTTCATTCCTTAATGTAGCAGATAACATTGAACACCTTGACAGCGCAACAGAAAATGTTAACTCCCTATTTTCTAACACCTTAGACAAAGTTGCTCCTCTACGGTTAAAAAAGATAAGGGACAACAGTCCAACACCATGGTATAATGAGCATGAACAATGCTCTGTGCTAATGCTAATGAACAAAACTGGAGGTATTCAGTATAGCATGGAAGGAGGTTTCAAATTACAGAAAAGCCTTGAAAGCTCCAGATCTGCCTATTTTTCAAATATTTTAGAAGAAAATAAACACAACCCTAGATATCTATTTGACACTGTGGCTAAATTAACCAAAGATAAAGCGTCATCTGCTTCTGACAGTTGTCAATTTCATAACAGCGATGACTAACAACTATGAATTTCTTTAATAGCAAAACAGATACTGCCAGAGAAAAAAATCATAAACATGCAACTGCCTTAAGCACAAACAGATCAGATGGTGCATCATAACTTGCCCAAGGAGCGACTCCAGTCATTCTTTACTATAGATAGGGATGACCTGTCAAAAATAATCACATCATCTAAATCAACAACATGTATGCTTGATCCTATACCTACCAGGTTGCTAAAAACTATGCTGCCTGAAATTATAGATCCTCTACATAGTATTATTAATTCATCATTGGTGTTGGGATATGTCCCAAAACCCTACAAACTAGCTGTTATCAGACACCCTTATTAAAAAACACACCTTGATCCCAGGGAACTAGTAAACTACAGACCCATCTCAAATTTACCTTTTATCTCAAAAATACTGGAAAGGGTGGTATCTTCACAGATATGTTCATTCCTGGAAAGAAATGGTATCTGCAAGAATTTCCAGTCAGGATTCATACCATATCATAGTACAGAGACTGCTCTCATCAGAGTGACAAATGATCTGCTCTTGTCAGCCGATCATGGCTGCATCTCTCTTCCAGTATTACTTAGTGCAGCCTTTGACACTATGCACTGGCATGGTTTAAATCATATTTATCTGACCAGTTTTTAACAGAATGCATAGTTGATATCAAAACTTGGATGACTAGCAACTTTCTATGATTAAATTCAGAAACAGAAGAAATTCAAAACAGAAGTTTTATTTATTGGACAAATTTCTCCACACAGAACAACCTAGAACACTGTCTCACTCTTGATAGATGCTCTATAAAGCCTGCTTCATTAGCCAAGAATCTGGGTGTCATTTTTGATAGCAATTTGTCCTTTGAAAACCACATTTCCAGTATTTGCATTTTTCCATCTTAAAAATAAATCAAAACTACGACACATGCTCTCAAAGCCAAACATTGAAAAATTCATGACATCAAGACTTGATTACTACAATGCCCAACATGGTGGCTGCCCTGCAAGATTAATTCAAAAACTCCAGATGGTTGAGAATACAAAAGCCTTTGTATTCTCGTGTGAGTTCTCACGAGAACAAACATGTATGACCATATGAGCCCAGTTTTGTCAACACTACACTGGCTGCCTATCGAGCATCGTATAAACTTTTTTTTTGCGTATAAAATTTTGCTGATTACCTACAAGGCCCTGAATGGTTTACCTCCTCAATACTTAAGCGAGTTCCTCTCCTATTACAGTCCTTCTTATTCACTGCGATCTGAAAATTCTGGTCAACTGATAGTACCCAGAATTTCAAAAAACAAATGCTGGTGGTAGATTCTTTTCGTATCTGGCACCTAAACTTTGGAATAGTCTTCCCAGTGTTGGCTGGGAGGCAGATACATTAATGTCAGTTTAAATCTAGATTAAAGACCTAATCTAAGATACACATAGTCCTATGGATTTATTACTTAAATCCCTTAAGAGATTATTAGGCTGCATTAATTAGGTAAACCGGAACCAGGGACACTTCCCACAAGAACAGATGTACTGGCTCCACACTAAATCTGTCTGTCTTTCATTTCCCCAAAGTCCTGTAGTCAGTTGGATCCGAACTCTGAGACCAGATGGTGGGGGACTGGATGGAACGACCCCTGAGACAGATCATCAGGATTTGATAGACTTCCTTAGTAAACTTACCATTATATACATGCCTACTTTTAGCCTAGTTGGTTTCTATATTTTGGTTCCTACTTAGTCACAGCAGTGACTAAGGGCTGCAATTAGTAACATTATGCCTCACAATTTCTGTTGGTACGATTTCTCAGTGCCCGACATATTATCAAATATAATTAGAACCATGAGTTTCTCATCAATAAATAACTATAAATCATTATAATCAACTCTGTTCATATCCAACAAAGTTACAAATTGCAGCTTTAACGTGCCTAAGGAGAACTGGCCCTGCTGGTTGAGCCTGGCTTCTCCCAAGGTTTTTTCTCCGTCTATACATCATTGGAGTTTTGTTTCTTTGCCACTGTTGGTTTGCTTGCTGGGAGACTGCTAACGTCTAACTTAGCTTAGGTTTTGTAAATTGTAAACTTTGGATATTTTTATTGTATATATTTTATGTATGTATGTATTTTACTTTTGCATGTTGTGTGTAGTTCATGGTACTTTTGCAAATCCCTTATACCCCTGTCCCTTAAGATGTTATCATTTATATGCCATGTCCATGTAAGCTGGAATGAATACAGTGCCTTGCAAAAGTATTCATACTCCTTGAACTTTTCCACATTTTGTCACATTACAACCACAAACTAATAAATGTATTTTATTGAGATTTTATGTAATAGACATAATCCATAATCCATTCATCTTCCCATCAATTCTGACCAGCTTCCCTGTCCCTGCTGAAGAAAAGCATCCCCACAGCATGATGCTGCCATGTTTCACAGTAGGGATGGTGTGTTCAGGGTGATGAGCAGTGTTACTTTTCCGCCACACATAATGCTTTGCATTTAGGCCAAAAAGTTCAACTTTGGTCTCATCTGACCAGAGCACCTTCTTCCACATGTTTGCTGTGTCCCCTACATGGCTAGTGGCAAACTGCAAATGGGATTTCTTATGTCTTTCTTTCAACAATGGCTTTTTTCTTGTCACTTCCATAAAGGCCAGATTTGTAGAGTACACGACTTATAGTTGTCCTGTGGATAGATTCTCCCACCTGAGCTGTGGATTTCTGCAGCTCCTCCAGAGTGACCATGGGCCTCTTGTCTGCATCTTTGGCCAGTGCTCTCCTTGCTTGGTCTGTCAGTTTAGGTGGACGGCCATGTCATGGTAGGTTTGCAGTTGTGGAATACTTGTTCCATTTTTGGTTGATGGATTGAACAGTGCTCCTTGAGATGTTCAAAGCTTGGGATATTTCTTTGTAACCTAACCCTGCTTTAAACTTCCCCACAACTTTATCCCTGACCTGTCTGGTGAGTTGCTTGGTTTTCATGATGCTGTTTGTTTACTAGTGTTCTCTTACAAACCACTGAGGCCTTCACAGAACTGGTGTATTTATACTGAGACTAAATTACACACAGGTGGACTCCATTAACTAATTAGGTGACTTCTGAAGGCAATTGATTGTACAGGGGGCTAAATACAAATGCACACCACACTTTTCAGATTTTTATTTGCTTAAAATTTTGAAAACCGTATATCATTTTCGTTTCACTTTACAATTATGTGCTAGTTTGTGTTGGTCTATCACATAATATCTCAATAAAATACATTTATGTTTGTGGTTGTAAGGTGACAAAATGTTAAAAAGTTCAAGGGGTATGAATACTTTTGCAAGGCACAGTATCTTGTCTAATGATTTTGTGGTTTTATTGGTTCAGTCAACCCTTTATCTATAAACCTACTATAAACCTAGTACACCTAATTAGTCTTAAACACCTCACCAGGGGTGTGGACTCGAGTCACATGACTCGAGACTCGACTCGGACTCAAGTCCCAAATCTGGTGACTTGCGACTCGATTCGACATAAAGAAGACTTGAGACTTGACTTAGACTTTGACAGCAATGACTCGAGACTTGACTTGGACTTGAGCCCTGTGATTCGGAATGACTTTTTGATTAGAGTCGTTATCACTGTAGACGGATCCCTGCAACCTGCACTTGACCCATTGCACTTAACTATCTCCGCTGCTGCCAGCGCTGTCCTGTCTGTTTGATCACCGCCCAGCAGACATCACCGTGACTGCTGCTGTTAAAAGTTAAACACATTCCTCACTTCTTTTGTTTGTCCGACATCCACATCCCGGGCATGATGTCCCACCACAACTCTTGCACTCTGAAAGCGCTATGTACTTACTATGTACTATCACAACATCCAAACCTACAACATGCCTACTAGATCCTATACCAACTACACTACTAAAAGAGATACTACTGGTTGCCATAGCACCCATCCATAATATTATTAACTCATCACTAACCCTGGGCCATGTCCCAGGACCTTATAAGATGGCTGTCATTAAACCTCTTATAAAGAAACCAAACCTAGATCCCAGTGAATTAGGAAACTATCGACCGATCGCAAACCTCCCATACATGTCCAAAATACTGGAAAAAGTAGTGTCTACTCAGCTGTGCTCCTTCCTACAAAAAAATGATATACTTGAACATTTTCAG